>JALPQI010014041.1:0-31410 GCA_025490895.1 Thaumatotibia leucotreta
CTTTAAAAAAAAATTCTAGCGTCATGACTACTATGTAAAAACACGACACAAAAAAAATCAAAATCACGAAATTTTCATAAATTTGGTCATAATTAATTATTGGTTGGTTTTAGCAATATGGTGTATATGCAAAATATGAAGCTTACATAATATGCCTTTAATTTTGTTCAAGAGAGTAATTAGATATATTTAATAGTTCTCGAGATATACTTGATTTTGTAAAACTTGAGATCCACCATCTTTGATTGGCCCCCATTTTTGTTAGGTAGCACTTATAAATGGCAATCTTGCATTTTTGACGTTTTTATAAGCTTACCTAACAGCCGTGAAAAGGAAAATTTGTACCTCCTAATTTTAACCATACATGTCATACAACGGAAATCTTGAAATAGCCTGTATGCCTATTCGCTACCACTTTGAGATGTCTATCATACTTTTTTAACATCCTTATGAATATGTCTAACTACTGTAAAAAGGACACTTGGTACCCCCAAATTATACCGTTTTCTAATTTCAGACCGACTAGCCCACGGACTAAGTATTGTATTGGGGTATTTTTTATGTGAGGTTTAGCCTTTGTGGTGTGATTATGAAAGTGACCCGACTTTAGACTCTTGTTGAATTTCGGACTGTCCTGTTGGCGTATCACATTTCATCAGCGTACATTTCGGGAATTTGTCTCTGTCACACCAACGAAGGTGTCATTAGCGTGACAGAGACAAACCCCTGAAATTTGCGAACTTCGGAGTTCGCGGTAGGGTCGCTGTAGCAATGAAATGAGTTAAGTTATAGAGTAATTTCCTTTTTGCACGTGTCTCGTACGACGTTTTTTAGTACAGATGGCCCTCCGAAGTTTTGGACCTGACGTAAAATGACCCACTTCTAGAGAAGAAGTGACTCTTAGAGCCTACAAAAGGCACCATCTCTACTAAAAAAAAAGCTTTAGGTACTGACAAACGCAATGGTGTGACTACTGGCAGGTTCGATTGCTCTCTTTCGATAGAGACTTGTTTCCATAGGCACATATTTCCTATTATGTGCTTCTCTACTTATGCTAAATGGTGCTATATTTGTATGATTTTTTAAACGATTTCGAAAAAAGGAGGACGTTCTCAATTCGACTGATTTTTTTTTGTTGTATGTATGTTACCTGATATCTCCGAGAATGAACCGATTTTAAAATTTATTTTTGTGATCGAACGTGTATTACCCCGAGATGGTCCCGTTGGCACCAAGTTGGGGTCTGATGATGGGATCATAGAGAAATCGAGGGATCTCTTCAAATGTTATAGGCTTATAGGTCATTTACAAGAATTTGCGTTCAGAAAGTAGGATTTAAGGAAACCAATGATGGAAACAAATCTGGGATCTTGGAGAAATCGGTTGAAGTCGGTTTTTAAATTTTTTTATTTGGTGATTATTTAAACCTAAAACTGCCTACGAATACTACTACTTACTGTCTTCGTTCTTATCATTCGATAAGTTACTTTATTTGCAAACAATGGCATTGAGTTGTCAGTATCTAGGTATTGTAACAATCGTGGTGCCGCACGCACCGGTATTCATTTGATTGCTTAAGGCTGGGCTACACCAAATGCCTGTGCAGCGTGTGTTTATTGAGTGTGCCTGTAATATCAATCATAATCATGCCCAGGATAATTGATATATACTCTTTCTGACAAATCCTGGCAGTAGAGAAAGGCAGCAAATTAAAAAAAATACCTAGATGAGTAGGTGGAGTTGTCTGTCCATAGACAAAACAACTAGCAACTGAATGCCCCGGATTCAGTTAAAACAGGCAAATCAGTAAAAAAAAATTTTTTGGTCGTTTTAAAAATTGTTAGTAGTTTAACGGTGCTCGCAGCGTTCGTTTAACATCTCACATATTTCTTATAAATTTTTTTAGTATCTCAATATCACCATTGAAAGCAAAATAAATGACAAATTAAAAAAATCTTCTGTTTTTCGTGACCCCAGCATTTAGTTACTAGTTTTTAGCGGATAGTGGAGTTGAAAAAATATAATTAAAACTGTTTACGTCTCCGAGGTCACCCTGTATTTATTGGATACAGTAAAGTATTAAACTTAGTTCCAAAACATTCTACATAGGTACCTACCAAAAACACCCGCGCAACTTTTATGTCAACCGCGTTATAAACGTAAATTTATATGTATTTCTACTAAAAAGTAAAAACTTTCTATAATATGAAATAAAAGTGTGAAAACGGACACTATAGCACTTAAAATTGCGGGAATTCCTTTGATTTTCTGCACACATAATTGTTCCTATGTTCATTCAATTGGACTTTAACCAGAGCATAGACAACGATCACGCTCACAAACTGTTCAAGTTGTATCTTGTAGGTATCTATACCAAAACAATTTAAAAAGTTTGATAACAGCTGAGTGCCATTGCTGTAACTGGTTAATTAATGTTAATTATGCGTGCTAGCAATTACAAAATGAAGCAAATTAAAAAATAAATACATAGGTATGGTTATCAATTATCATTATCAAATACATACGTATAATTGTGATGACCTTGGAATAAAACACGAACAAAACACTAACACTACTGAATGTTCTGGGCACGTTATCAAATCTGACACATTTTAACAAAATCCACGACCAGACGACGCGGTTATCACAGATGTAGACCACTTTACCTTTGCTATCGTTTGGATCTTGTGTGACATTGAAATATTACGTTACGTCATTTATCATAAATGTAAACAGACGTAAGTGACGCTTTTTTGCTGATAAACCATAACCTTTTATGAAACTAAGGTAGAGTTAGCGATACAAATTTATATTTGCAGCCCGCGAGGCCGCTAGCGTCAAACAGACGTTCTAATTTAGTATGAAAAGGAGTTGGTTATGCATTTGACCGTATACAAAACTAAGTGTGCGGTAGTGTGAATGTATTTTTGTTATACAACGTGGTCGTGACGTCACGACACGAGCGGGGCTTGGCAAGCGTATAGGTGAATGAATTTTATGGGGCATCGTAGAAATTCATTATTATTGTGTAGTATTTTAATAAATCTTTCTGATTATTTTGTTGACAGCTCTTTAAAATGTATTTTAGCTAACTGTCGTTTCTGTCGTGATTCGTGAGGTAGGTCAAGGTAACCATGCGATTTCCGAAACTATTTAGGTACTTAGATATTTTAATTAGACAGGTATAGTACTTAGGTAAATAACAATATATTCAACGGTTAGGTACCGATTATATGAAATTAGGTAGTTGTAAATACAGTATGTTATAGAACATGACTAGTTTCTAATAAGTACTTGCCTAACGACTTCGTAACTGTCGTAGGTAGCTCGGTAAAAAACCTATTCCATGTCAAATCAATTTATTAATTGATTAACATGTCTGAGGCACCAAGACAATGGAAATGGACATTTACTAACAATCATTCACGATCATTGTAACTAGAAATCTATATACTTACAGATAAATAAAGTTATAAAAATGTCTTCACTTCATTATGCACAGAACTACTTATGTAGAAATACTCTAGCAAAGTTGGGCAAAAAGCAATCTGATTACGTTGTTGTTGTTCTTGTTGTTATTGTTGTTTTCTGGCCATTTTTTCCGCAACTCAATATCAAACGTGCCTATTTTGCGTGGACCCAACGCTGGCCCAGTACTTATTGGGGACTTCACATAGACCCTTGAATTTCTTCGCAGATGTATACGGGTTTCCTCCGGGATGTGTTCCTCCTTCACCGTGATTACACTGTCAATTACATTACAAAGCACAATATGGAATCGGAAGGAGGAGACAATAACATTTGAAAGTCAACGTTTTAGTATTGTGGCAAATAAGCGTACAGGCATCGCCTGATAATAAGTAGTTCAAATAAAATAGTATATTACGACACCCTTTAACGACGAAATAACCCTTTTAAGACATTCAATGCGGTAGGGGGTCTTTCGACCCCTTACAAAGTATGGTTAATTATCAGTTAATAATTACTAAGTTACTAATTGCCGCAGCGAAGGTGTTAATAAAAGTAATTTTGACACAATTTCGTAAAGTTCAAAGGCGCCCACGTCACCGTAACCGGTTAATAACCGTCCCGGTTCCCGGAAACATCCGGCCGAGGCCTAGCCGCCAAGGTCAAGGCGACCGTGAACTAAAATGGGGCTAGAAGAGCGACAACCCTGGGTAAATAGCGCTAGAACGCTACGGAAACAGAAGCAAAAGCTTTATGAATACATCTAAGAGTCTTCTTCACCTGTCAACTAAAATTCAGGACCGTTTTGGAAGGAAATTTAGTATGGCGTGCGGCTTCCATGTTTTATTTGTTCGTAGTTCTTAAGGTTCACTCACACTTACTATTTCATTAATTAGGTATGTATGAAAATTAAAAAAAATAATCGAATAAGTATCGCAACAGCGATTTGTTTTTATAAATGTATCAAGCAAAGTAAATAATAAAAAAAACACGGTGTATATCAGTCTGTCAGACATATTTTATTTGGCTTACTACAGCGAACACCGAAATTCGTAAATTTCAGAGATGTCAGCCTCTGTAGCCTAGTTGGTAGTGACCCTGCCTACGAAGCTGGAGGTTCCGGGTTCGAATCCCGGCGAGGGCATTCTTTGTGTATTTATTTATCACAAATGTTTGTTCCTTGGTCATGGCTGTGTATGTATCTAAGTATCTATACGTATCTATCTATTATATATATCGTCGCCTGGTACCCACAACACAAGCCTTAATTGAGCTTACCGTGGGACTAGGTTGATTTGTGTAAGATGTCCCAAGATATTTATTTATTTTATTTATTTATTTGTCTCTGTCACTCCAACTAAGGTGTCATGCCAGCATGTCCTTGATGAATGCGTCATGTACGCAGCAGCGAGATATGACCTGTTTGGCAAGGATAGGCTGGAGGAGAAGGAACTCAGGGAGGTCGACCTTAGAAACGTCCTGCGGTTCTGCGAGAAAATTGGAAGCCCAGAGGTAAGTATTGGGGGGACGCTACCGGAACACTAACCTGCAGCTCCAGCTAAGGGAAATGGGGTGAATGAGCATATTGGATGCTCGACAGCCCGCTCGAGTCCAGTCGAGCGTCCCTCCGTAACATAACATAAGGTGTCATTAGAGTAACATAGAAAAATGCCCTGAAATTTGTGGATTTCGAAGTTCGCGGTAGGGCTGTAGCCCTTTTAATGTCTCTTCCAGTAACCCGACCGGTTGTTTTATCGCGTCACCCAGTGAATCACGCGTGAAACGTGCTTAGGGCATACGGCTAAGGACACAGTATAATTTGTACTGACAATCACTTTTGAATCACGGCATTAGGCGATTTACTGAATTGAGTGAGTAAGTAATAACTAATAACGACGCGTGACGTGTCCACCTTGTATGAAAATAAATTAAGAACTAGATGGGCATTTTCACTTTTAGGGACACCTAAATAGGGAACCCAATTAGCGTGACATTAAGAAACTTTAATTGCTGTCTTGTTTGTATTGATAATTAAGTACGATAAGTATCTTGAGGAATTTCAAGTTGGTTGGCGTTTTTATATTATTACCAGAGATCGGACAAATGTACGTCATTATTCGCAATAATATGGACATGACTTCAAAGTTGATTAAATGAATAATTTAACGAATAATTTCCTGAAATTTTATGTCGAAGCTTTATGATGGTTATTTACAAAAGTTTTCATAGTTACCGGTGTCAAATAGGAAAATTATGAAAATGATTAAACACACATTAACATTAACATTATTTAATCAATTTTGGAGTCATGTTCTTACCTACTATTGCCATTGCGAACAATGACGCACATTTGTCCGATCTCTGATTATAACATCGCTTATAAATAAATAGCTAATAACTATAAATATGTCGGAGACATGCTTCAGTTGGCGCAGACTTGTACGACATGTCGAGTCATCGAACGTCTGAATAGTCTTATTTACAATAAGAATAGTCTTATTTGCAATGTTTACATTTAATTAGTTAAGAGTTATGAAATCTAGAAAACGATAAGCAATGTTTTGCTTGAGATGTTCTTTGCTTGGTCCATGCAGGTAGACATTAAACGTCATGTTGGGATCTACCCGCCTATGAAGCAGTAGTTTGAGAGCGGACGCTATAAAAGGTCACTAGCGCAGTGTTCTGGGATTCATTCTTGATTTAGACTTGGAATAAAGCATTCCAGGGTTGAGTAAATGATGCATGGACGCAAGCTTATAACTCTCCAGTCGTTTTCTATCAGTATAGTTAAAGTGTTGTAAATAGTCTTGTTTTAAGTGTGTACTTGTTGTGATTATTTAAAGTTTGGAAAATGTAAGACCGTCTGAGTTTCTTGCTGGTTCTTCTCACGACAGAGGTTTATCATTTGTGAACCAGTAATAAAAGATTGTAATTTACCTTGTGTTTAATTATGTGCGTCCATGCATAGTATACACCTTTGTAAGTAGGTACGATGAGTAGCGAGAAATTAAATATTCACCCCCCCCGTTCTCGGCTGTCCCTCTGACATCAGAAGTGGGATGTTGACTAATCGCCTACAATAAGTGGTGATGGTAAATACACGTAAAGAGTTGAGGTTTGAAATCATCGACAGTCGGTAAGGTTGCACTATCGTTACTTTTTTATTTGGTTTAAGGTGTAAATTACGCGTATCTTTTGAGGCAAAGTCTGTTTCGAGACGTAATTTGAGATATCAAGTTAGTTTTTTTATGGAATTTCTATTGTTGCAATACGTGTGGGTAGGTACCCCACCCACTTCAAAAAAAAACAGTAATTTTCATCACACTTGCTGCCTAAGCGCGCCATTGTTTGCGCGCGCAGCGGGAGTAATAGAAAAGTGAATTTCCCTAGGGAGTAATAGAAATGTCAGTACGTCATTTAATAATGTTATTTCTTAAAACTTATTTTTTTGTCGGCAAGTGTGATGAAAAACATTGTATGCACCACGGTCGGTGAGCGGAATACTAACTCGAGTCATAAAAGCCCTCCGCCTAACGGCGTCGGGCTTCTAACACTCTCGTTAGTATTTCCGTGCTTACCTCCCTTGATGCACAATGTACTATTAAATAATTTCAAAGAATATCATGGCTCATACTTGTTACTTTTCTACTGGTTTTGTTTTGTGGTCTACCAAAAATTGATTAGAGATTTCTTATGTCTGTTTTTTTAAGTTTTCTATGCTTGTGAAATTTATGTTACAGAATATTTCGTGATGATTTCGTTCGTGATGACACTGATGACTATGTTGTGGCAATGAAACGAGCTTAGGATTTTACAATTTCAAGAACACGTTTATAGTAGCCAGAAGTTCTGTTCAGGATGACTATGCTGTTGTGATGAAACTACCACAAATTCTTACGAAATGTCCAAGAAATGAAGAAGAATGAAAACTTCAGCTCTTCAGGAGTTGCTTTTTGAGCAATGGAAATAAAAGGACAGGTTTCGTTCCAATTGTTTTAATGCAAAATTCGAAGCAGTAATTTAAAGAAATGACAGTTTGACATTTCTATTTTTAGCGTGAAGTTTTTATGTTCTCAAAAAAAGTTTTATTATCTGCGAGATTAACTTTGTTGTAATAAAGTGAAGCCCATTATTATTTTAATACAAAGTTAAAAAGATACCAATACCCTAACCTCAACTTTTTATTTTTGTGATCAGGTTAAGTTGAGAGCTCGCGTGCAATATATCTCTGTCATAAAATTGATACCGTACAATTTGATGATTACAGTTCAACATGGTGAATTGGAGCGAGCTGCCGGCCTGCAAGTTATTGCTGTCATCATGTCCCGACGGCGTGCCAGAGGCTGATGACTGGTGTCGCTGCTGCCTACCGTGAACACGTGGTGCAGCGCGTGGTGTAGACACGTTGTCAATCCGGTGAGGAGTTCACATTTTGTTGAGCTATTTGAGCCCTGAGCTAATGTTGTTGAGTCATTGAGGGCTTCTACCCTTTCGATTCTATAGAGTTAAAACTTGAGCAAGAAATGCAACATTAAAACTAAATTAGACAGCGATACCGTAAGGTTACGCAAGTTTATTAAAGACTTTAAAGTTTTATTAAACGCATTGAGATCTATTTTAACAATTTCTGATATAGGATGATGATGATGATGGTGATAATGATGGTGATGATGGTGATGATGATGATGATGGTGGTGATGATGATGATGATGATGGTGATGATGATGATGATGGTGGTGATGATGATGGTGGTGATGATGATGATGATGGTGGTGGTGATGATGATGATGGTGGAGATGGTGGTGATGATGATGATGGTGGAGATGATGGTGATGATGATGATTATGATGATAATGATTATGGTTATGATGATGATGGTGGTTATGATGATGATGGTTGTTATGATCATGATGGTGGTTATGATGTTGATGATGGTTATTATGATGATGATGATGGTTATTGTGATGATGATGGTGGTTATGGTGATGATGATGATAATCATTTCTTATTATTTGGACCGTCAATAGTTTCATTTTGACTACCTTAGTTCAATTAAAATGGTGGGTACTAGAATTAGTCATTATAGTTTGCAATCGTATAGTTTGCAATCGTGGAATGAAACTATTTACATTTTTGTTGGGTTCAGTTTTCTCGGACTACATACACCATTTATCATTCGTAGTCGTTGGTGTAAAATCGGATCTATTTTTCCGTCTCAGTGCGGCCACGACTGTGAGTGGCGTGCGTTTGGTTTAATGGTGTAAGTGGTCAATGCGTTTTGATTGTCCGACAGCCATGGAGGTGGTTGTTAAGACTCTATTGCTCGGTGTAGCATCTGGAGTATTGTAACTGCTGTGAGTACTGCAACCCATTTGTTGTTGTGTTGAAGTGAAGTGTTTCATTTTTACTATTGTAGAACTATAGACTTGCTAGTCTGTTTCAAATGTTAATGAAGTTGATTTTAATTCCCTTAGTTGATTAAATGAGTACCTAAAGAAAATACGATACTGCATTACGGCATTTAATTTTCTATTAACTACTTTAAATGCGAAAAGGGTAATTGTTAAATTTAATGTGTTCTTATGTCATTTGAGCTTTCAATGGACTGAGAGCAAGTTCGATGGATTGAGCGTGATCTAATAATCGTATCGGAAGTTCCGGAGCATGTAAAACGTGCACGTGGACTGCTTTTTATGTGCAGTATACTCTTTGCGAGGAGTAGCACTTACGCGACTGAAATGGTTAACTTCTGATGGGTTATTGGATCCTAACAAGCCCATGGACAGGAATTAAATCAGGTGCATGGTTATGGTGTAACCTGGTTGAGTAACTTACGTTTTTGTTTGAGTCGAGGGATTGACTCTTTAGTTTAAATCATTTTGACTTTTAATTGGTAAAACTGAACTTGGTTTTCAAGAAATGTAACTGAGTGATATTTGATGACGTGATGATAGATGTGAATTTTTGATATACCGTTACGTTCTGGGGGTAAAAATGAGCCGGGGTGTTAATTGCCTAAAGACTGGCATGATTTTTGACATTGTCTTGTCAAAATCCCAAACGTGATGACGAATGTTGTAAATCGTATGTTGGGCAAAGTAATAAGTTGGCTTCAGAGTATGCCCACAGTCAGTTTGGTGACTGTGGATGGTTTTCGTACAATCATGTGATGATTGTAGACAGTGTTCCTGCGTACCTAGCTAAGGTCGTGGAAGAAGTGTGCCTACAGTATTATGGTGACTGTAGATGGTATTCCTGCGTACCTCGCTGAGGTCGTAGATGAAGTGTTCCTACAGTATTAATGGTGACTGTAGATGGTATTCCTGCGTACCTTGCTAAGGTCGTGGATGATGAGCTTGCCAACAATGTTGTTAAGAGTTAAAGTGTGTTCTTCAAACTTTATTTACTCAGGTCAGTCAGTTAAACTCAGGTCAGTCAGTGACTGCGCTGAAGGTTATAGATGTGTCCGTGTACTTTACTCGGATAGCGGGTGTATTGTGACATGTTGATGACTGTAGATTGTTTTTCTGTGTACATTGCTGAGGACGACGAGTTTGCTTACAGTATTTCTGATAACAGTTGGTGGTTTTACCTGCGTACCTTGCTACAGTGGTAGATGTGTATAGAATCATGTGGACGATTGTAAGATGTTCCTACGATCCTCTAACAGGTTATAGAAGAGGAGTGTGAAATGGTCGTGTGTAAAATTGTTTCCAATTTGATTTCGTAAATTTTAACAGTAGTCATTTCTATCCCATTATGTATTGAGGTCAGAATGGGTCGACCGTACCAGAGGCTTGATCGTAGCCGTAACCCGATGCGTCTGCCTGTGAGTAATCCGTGGGTACGCAGTGCGCGGCAGGCTCTGGCGGAGGTCGAGTTTTAGAGACCGTAGTGTCATAGAGTTGAATCGGCGATCCCTTAGGGATGCGCGTAATGTATGTGGTTATGTGATAACCAATAGGCCACGAATGACATTATATTCCTCCGAAAGTTTTCTGTAATGTTTTACGTAAAATGTGGCTACGAAAGCCAGATGATACTTGTTTGCTCTAGATTTGAAATTGGTGGTAATTAATTGACCATAAGTGATCCTAAATTCAGTTGCAAAGATTAAAATTATTTTTCTTGAGTTGAGATGATTTTATGTAGACAGATAATTTGGTCAGGAGTGACCGAGTGGTAACAAAGACTACTGGTGTACGTGTTTGTTTCAGATACAAGCGAGGACGCTTGTCTTGTCAGTATGGCCGTGTCGGAGACATGCTTCAGTTGGCGCAGACTTGTACGACATGTCGAGTCATCGAACGTCTGAATAGTCTTATTTACAATAAGAATAGTCTTATTTGCAATGTTTACATTTAATTAGTTAAGAGTTATGAAATCTAGAAAACGATAAGCAATGTTTTGCTTGAGATGTTCTTTGCTTGGTCCATGCAGGTAGACATTAAACGTCATGTTGGGATCTACCCGCCTATGAAGCAGTAGTTTGAGAGCGGACGGTATAAAAGGTCACTAGCGCAGTGTTCTGGGATTCATTCTTGATTTAGACTTGGAATAAAGCATTCCAGGGTTGAGTAAATGATGCATGGACGCAAGCTTATAACTCTCCAGTCGTTTTCTATCAGTATAGTTAAAGTGTTGTAAATAGTCTTGTTTTAAGTGTGTACTTGTTGTGATTATTTAAAGTTTGGAAAATGTAAGACCGTCTGAGTTTCTTGCTGGTTCTTCTCACGACAGAGGTTTATCATTTGTGAACCAGTAATAAAAGATTGTAATTTACCTTGTGTTTAATTATGTGCGTCCATGCATAGTATACACCTTTGTAAGTAGGTACGATGAGTAGCGAGAAATTAAATATTCACCCCCCCGTTCTCGGCTGTCCCTCTGACAAATAGTTTATAAAATTAGCACCAAAGCTGAGTTTTCATTGAAATTTCTTCTTCTAAAGCTATCGCGAAGAGCTAGATGCGATTTTCGGATGAAAATCTTCTCAGTTAGGCTCATGTCGTAGGGCATAAAAGCATAACAGTAAGTAGACAGACGTACAATGTGAGATAAAATTACTTCCGAATGTTTAATATTAGTAGTAAATTCCATTATTATTTCAGTACAACCACCTTCGTTATGTGGTTATTGGTTTATGGTTTAAAGATATGGGGTATATCAGCATCAGCCTATATCAGTCCAGTGCTGGACAAAGGCCTCTCCTATTACCTACGCGTAAGGACGCATTAGGAGGAATAATAGGAGGTAAATGCCCATAATCGCCACGCTGGGCAAGCGGGTTGGCGATCGCAGTAGTGTGTCCACTATGATGAGGCTGCTGCCCGCAATCAATATTCGATTAATAAATGGTTAATGACACTTTAATACCTTAGTCGACTCTTACGACACCCACGGGAAGAGTTGGGGTGGCGACAAATGTATTCTTACTGCCGTCACCACACGCTGACGCAAAATTGCATGCCTGTCTTCTAAAATCAGAGCCTAAGCTAAAGCTAAGCTATTCATTTATTTTAATTGTATATTTTAATAGAAATTTCCAACTAATTTAAAAATGATCCATAATCGGCATAGGAAGCATTATAAGTAACAAGTTGTCGATTTACATTTATTTTCAGTTGAATCGTGAGTTAGCATTTAGCGTCTTTCGTCGAAAACCCACGACAATTGTAAAGGTTGTTTACCCACACTTTATATTATTAGATATTACTTAATCAAAAAGCAATTTAGGTATTAAAATATGGAACGAAAAGTTCTATTTGTGTCCATTTTTCTTTCCGGACACCCTGCTCAATAACAATATGAAGGGTCCACGAAAAAAACATACATGTCCGGTGCTTAAAAAAATCAGGGCAAATTCACACCTAATTCAGTTGAAAGTGGTTTTTCCTTCTGTAATTTGAATTGCCTAGACATGTTCTTTCCGTGGACTCTTCATATGCCTTCCATGCCATCAAGTACATACCTAATTAAATACACATTAATTAGCTTTTAACTAAATTCGTAGACCTTTTACAGACAATAAACAATAAAAAATCGGGACAAATTTTCCCCTTAGGTAGCATAGTCCGATCTATCCAACTAGACGAACTTTTGAAATACCTACCATTACCGAGAAGTCCTTATGGTCCGATGATCGGACCATAAGGACTTCACAAATACTGTCAGTCGGTGTAAATTCCGATCAATCGAGTCAAGAGGAAAAAAAATCGTATTCCGATTGATCGGACTATGCAACCTAAGGGTTTTTTCTTTTATAAGAATCGACAGAGCGCAAGATTCTGAATACAAAAAACATAAATATAAATAATAATAATAATAAGAAAAGTGGGGGGTAGGTTGGTATTACGAGAATATACCATATTCATATTTTTCATTGTACCCAACCAAATTATAAAACAGAAAGCCCATATAAGTTACACAACAACAATAGTGTCCTTCGGCCGTTATTATTTGGTTATTATGATACGTACCCCGTCCTCGGCCCCTTATTCCTATTAGCTACGCGTAGACGACATTTTGCTTCCATCTGACCAGTATTTCTAGAATCTTGAAATCCTGTTACACAGACAGTACCGACAGTTAGTTGCTCTCCTGAAGAGTTGGCCAAATCACCAATGCCCGACACAACCCCAATAACCGATAAGTATTTGCTATCATAATGTCGTTATAGCGATATAAGGTCAATGCGGGTAATGTCGTCTATCGGGAAAGTCCGTCTACCAACTGATTTTCACCCCTAACTCAACAATATAAGACGCATATGACGGACTTTCCTTACATAAATTATGCAGGAATTACGAGTACCCTCACTGACCTTAGTTGATTTTTGGGGAAACAATGGATTTAGTGTACAGTATCAATTCTGCTCCTATTTATTCTGCTTTTATGACAATGATACCATTCTAGCACTGCCACTTAGCGATGCACGGAACGAGTCACCGAGACCGCGCACCAAACACCAGTCTCTCTCTCCATCTGTCTTCCCTTCCAGATGTCAGACAACAGACTATGCCTGGCCTTCCCGCATCATCAATATCAATTCTCTCACCATGCCCATGGCAAATCTTTCTTCAACAGCCTCTCATCACCGTCTTCTAAATGACGATGCGACGACCATCCCACCATCGCGGGTTGTCCGGCCACAGCTGCAGTATTAGAAACGTGGGAGCAGCCACACATACTCCAGGTCAATATGGGTCAAAATTCTTTTCGTTGTCTTATTTTGGGTCCCTAAAAAACGTGACGCAGTGGTGATTTTTGTATGAGATGGTGTTTGGTTTTCAATTTCTCATGTACCTATGGATTAAAATCTGACGCGAAAAAGAAATACAAGTAAACCGGATTTTTTATATATTGAGTCGAAACAGCCACTAAAAGCGTGACAGAGTGGTATGAAACAAGACAACGAAAAGAATTTTGACCCATATATCGTTTACTGTATATTAATTTATCAGCTTGACACTCAAACTAGCCAGTAGCTCGTCGAGACTAGAGCTCGTCATGGCGCAAAAGCGATGGTAAGAACAGTCCTGCGCTTGACCCAATTGTCCACGTGCTATGATTTCCTCATGATCGCTGATGCCTGATTTATTTACCCGACCTACTTTTACTTGATGAACTGGAAAGGCTTATCGCAACGCTAACTTAAAAATAAATTGTGGTTTTTGGTTTCTTTGGTCCTTAATGACGTCATAATGGACACACGATAATGCCGGGGTAAAATTTGGCCACATATAGGTATTGATTTATTACGGAGTGCTTGGAATTGCAGTAGTGGTGTTATATGTAAGGTGGACCTTTAAGAGTGTTACTTTTAGTACTCATTATATGGTATGTATTTGCAATTAGGTTTACTATTAGTCAAATGAGTACAGTGAGGAAACACAATACATTGTACCTAAATACAATTAGGTACCTACTTACTAAATAACATGCAATTACAAACTTTCGGTATAATTATCTATGCATGTGATGTTGTTTGTAGATTTCGACTCGTAACTATTATTTACGGGTCGAACACAATTGACTCGATCGTGATTTTTGTTTTGATTAAGATCTTAACTTATTTTCGTTGCAATCAATCTATTTCCTTACTACGCAATAATAACCGTAGGAAATAAACCATAAAATAAATAAATAAATAAATATCTTGGGACATCTTACACAAATCAACCTAGTCCCACGGTAAGCTCAATTAAGGCTTGTGTTGTGGGTACCAGGCGACGATATATATAATAGATAGATACGTGTAGATACTTAGATACATACACGCACAGCCATGACCAAGGAACAAACATTTGTGATAAATAAATACACAAAAAATGCCCTCGCCGGGATTCGAACCCGGAACCTCCAGCTTCGTAGGCAGGGTCACTACCAACTAGGCTACGGAGGCTGACAAAATCAACATATCAATCAATTCCATCGTACCATTTCAGTTTTTTCCCATGAATTACGTACCAATTTCAAAGTCAAGGCAGTTGCTCGAATATAAACTTTACACATTTGCAATAATAATATTATAATAGGCCTTTCCATCTGTGTCAGATGTTTTAAGCAGCATCCAAGCGATACTTGCGTTCGTGGCTCTCGCGTCCACACACATGACAGGATGTTTAGCCAAGTTGCCAATCGCTAACGCTTAGTAGCGTATCGTAGTCTTCCCTCTCTGTCACTCTTTCATATTAGCGCGACAAAGACAGTTAGCTGCCTTTCGTTTACGATTGACGATTAAGGGTGCGGCTCCACTGAGGCGGAGAGGAGCGGAGATGTGCAGAATTGGCCAATGAGACCGCATTGGCCAATTCTGTTTCGATTTTGAATTTGAAGAATGTATTGGTCCGCTATAGCGGAGATGAGCAAAATTGACCAATAGTTAGCGATTGGCAACTTGACCAATAGTTAGCGATTGGCAACTTGTCTAAGCACCCTTGGATGCTTAGCCAAGTTGCCAATCGCTAGCGCTTAGTAGCGTATCGTAGTTTTCCCTCTCTGTCACTCTATCATATTAGTGCGACAAAGACATGCAACTTGTCTAAGGACCCTGGTGTGTGCTCCCCCAGGTGGTCGAGGGTTGGAGGCCTGCTCGTGGCGCCTCATACGCTTCTCCTTTAGTGAGGTGAACCAGGATTTGTCGTGCTTTGATTGACCATCATGGTTGCATGTATCATACCTATCGCCGCTATAATTCCTCAACCTCGTATCTTCAACACTTACTTGATTCGAAAATCACCCGTATTTAAAGTCACAAAAAGGTGACATTTCTATGAATTCATTGCTGTGGATCCGAGGTTGACCACGATATGACTATCTATAATGTCCCGAGGCCCTACCGCGAACTCCGAAGTTTGCATCGGGTTGTCTCTGTCCCACCAACGAAGGCGTCATTAGAGTGACAGAGACAAATCTCCGAAATTTGCGAACTTCGGAGTTCAAGGTAAAATGATCCCGAACTGTCGATTGAAATAATACTTAAGGACCTAATGAGCGTCAGACAGTAAGGTTCCCAGAATTAAATCGATTGATCGCCATTCACCAGACCGGCTGTATGGTCACGAGCAAAAATATCGATACATTGAAGGCCGCAGAATTATCTTACATAACCTTGGCGTGACGTAAGTTTGTTCTCATATTTCTTGCTCGGTGGACTAGCATTATTGAACCCTTTGACCATTTGACAGCTGCTCTCGATTTCGAACTTTACGAGTTTTTAAATTGATTTGGTTTTGTTTTTATATGACGGCAAATACGAGTATGTTGTTAATACCCATTAAAGGGTTAAAATTGTGTTTTTTTTTGTAAACTTGTGCAAAAAACGAATATAGGGTTTGATTAGAGTTTCCGCCTTATTTTTAGGGCAGACTGTCACGTAGCAAAGTAGGTACATGTTTTCATACTTGCTATTTAGAAATTTTCTGCGCACCCTACACTAAAATTAATGCGGAAACTTCAAATTTTTACATTAGGCTACGATTAAGAGTGGGCATCAACCTAGGAAAAAACGTGAATTCACCCACGGGCCCCGCTCCTGTTCTCTGTGTGCGTGACGGCGCGCCTACTGTCCTCCCGCTCGCACACTCGCATAGTATATGCCGGAGCAACTACATGAAACGTGGCAATATTTTTAAAGATTGAATTGTCTAGTACTATTTATAATTATGTGCAATCATAAAGGCGGGGTCACACCCGATGCGTGCACGTGCGCGTTGCGTGGCCGCCACCAGTTGCCACCCACCTCCCCCCGCTGCCACGCGTCGCCACTCAACGCCACCCGTCGCCACCCTCCTCCCCCCGCTGCCACCCGTCACTAACCGTCGCTGTCGCCACCCACCGCCACCCGTCGCCACCCGCCTCCCCCCGCTGCCGCCCGCCAACCGTCGCCGCCCGCCACCCCCCGCCGCCACCCACCGCCACCCGCTGCCACGTCACCACCCGTCGCCGCCCGCCTCACCCCGCTGGATGCGGGTGGCGCAGGACCGGTCATTGTGGCAATCTTTGGGGGAGGCTTACGTTCAGAAGTAGACGTTTTTTGGCTGATATGATGATGATGATTATGATGATGATGAATTAATCATAATAAAGTCTAAAACTGGTAGACCACACTTTTTGTCGACTGTACCTATGGAGGCGCGCTCAGTTTGGGTTTATTACTACATTTCAAGTGATAACTGATATACATACAGTCTGTTACCATCAAGCGGGCTTTTATTTGAGTTCAATTTCTTTAGTTACATTTTTTAATTAAATAGTGTTCAGGACATTGTCAAGAATCTTCATCTAGGTATCATCATCATTTAAATATTTAGCAAACGGGTTATTCACGTAATTTATTTACGTCGATAATTGCCGGACATGTGTGAGTAACCCGTTTGCTAAATATTTAAATATGTTAGAGTCTCACGTTAGTTACAATTCTAAAATCTTCATCTCGTTACTCAGTGACAATAAAAGCCTCCATGATGGTACTAGTTGCTGTACTGTATGTAAGTATTTTAAGTATTTAGTTAGCTAATCCTCTAGGCTTGTCGCGAACTTCGAGAAACGAAAATTTCGGCCATCTCTCTCTTGCAACTTATTTTCAATCGTATTTCAGTATACATAATTATACGTATCGTATAGTGTTTAGAGTTCAAATACCGGCGAGGGAATTATTTGTGTATTTATTTATCACGCCTTCCCCCGGCCAGATGGTCACTGACAAGCCCCGAACCTTGGTCAGGACTGACCATGTACCCGGTTGTCACCGACAAAATTCCGTTTGACCTTCTGACGCACTTGGTCATCGAGCGCGCGCTCCTGACCGATGTCGCCTGTCGCTGACCACGCGAAGCCAGTGCGCTCGGGACATCGTCGCGCGCGCACGTTTGTGAACTCTGACCTTAAAAGTATTAGCGTAAATCGTAACGGAAGCAAAGAGATGCGAACGCGATTTTATCGTGGAATTATTAGATTTATATAAAAGCTTACCCTATTTGTGGGATTTACCATCACCGATATACGATACTTTGAATTTATTTCTAAACAAATTAAGAGGATCGTCTTAGTCTAACATATCGACGAGATTTAAATGGCTTAAAACCAGTCTTTGCTTGAGCCATCGCTTCATCCATATCCTCCTGTTTTTCTCTTTTTTATAGGCAGTGCTCAAAAGTAATAATGCTACTGAAATTTTAAGAGACACGGAGCCATTGCACGTACAGTCGGTCCACAAGTTCCGAACACACTGATGTCGGAGCGTGGTCATCGACCGTGTAGCCAGACAACTCGGACGGCCACCACTGACCAAGGTCGAGCGGTCGGGGGCTTGTCAGTGACCGTCTGGCCCGGGCTTTACTCAGTGACAATAAAAGCCTCCATGATGGTACTAGTTGCTGTATTTAAGTATTATATGTATTTAGTTAGCTAATCCTCTAGGCTTATCGCGAACTTCGAAAAACGAAAATTTCGGCCATCTCTCTCTTGCAACTTATTTTCGATATGCAACTTATTTTCAATCTTATTTCAGTATACATAAGTATACGTATCGTATAGTGTTTAGAATTCAAATACCGACGAGGGAATTATTTGTGTATTAATTTGCTGCAATAAATATTATCTATAGGGGAGACCAGGTATGAACGTAACAATTTTCAGTTTTTGATTTTTTATATTTTTTTGGTAGCAGTTGTCAAACTTTGCGTCTTTATGTGCAATAGACATGAGCGCCGATGGCCAAATAGCCGGCGGCGGCGCGCCGGTCAAAATTGATCGGCGGCGGCGGCGAATCGGCGGCGTGGCCTTGAAAACAGTTGTTCATAGAGTTCATAGAAGGACCGAAATTTTGCATAGCAAAACTCAAATTGACAGAGGGATTGAATCAAATGCTCTTTAACTATCGATAAATAATTGACACTTAACAATACATCATCATCAGCCTATCGCAATCCACTGCTGGACATAGGCCTCCCCAATTTCACACCACCGTCTTCGATCTTCGGCTGCTTGCATCCAGCTCGCAAATCGTCGCTCCACCTTGCCTGAGTTCGTCCTATACTACGCTTGCCGAAACGCAGTCTCCAATTGTGCAATAGACACATATTTCATGTATCTTTTGGTACCAACATAAACTTCATACATCGAATAGTTTTACAAAAAAATGGCTCACAGTGAAGGATGGAATTAGAGCATAGGGATAATAGAAACAAAGTAAATAACTATAAAATAATCAATAAAATTATGTGTAGTAGGTATTTTTAAGTAATCAACAGTCTTACAATATCACTATCTCAAAGACGAACATTAACAATGAATGAATGTAATTAACTTTAGGTATTATATGAGACGAAATTAATTTATACCTATAGGATATATGAGTGACGTGAGAGCAATCAACTTTCTGTCTTATTCTAAATGACATATTTTAATAAATGCCCGGTCGCTGGTCACATACTGTAAACATCAAATCATTGGGCAAAGGCCACTGAAAATGTTTGGTTATATTATTGAACTTACTAAAACTATAGTACGGTAGGTAACTCATATTACCGGTTTTTATAAATGCCCGGACGCCGGTAACAGATTGTATACCGGATGGAAATTATTTTTGGGTCAGTGACGGCAACTACCAGATTCAGAGGAGCTACGCAAAATAGTTTTAAAAGACTTTCCCTCGATTTTAAATTAATAAAGATTGGCGTTTACAGATTTGAAAACAGCATACAGGGTGGGAGAAAATGGTCATTTTTGACCCCAATCTATCCTGTTTCTGTTCAGCAGAGTTGGGCGTAATCAATTCATTTTAGAATGAATTACAGGGTTACATTCCAGTAATGACGATTCCGCAGTAATGAATTACTACTATAATCAAAATTACTGTAATGCTCAGCATTAAATGCTGTACTACGGTTACGCCTGTAATCCATTCCTTTGGGATCGGTATTGTAATCCGTTACTATAATATTGAATCCAACGTAATCAAGTACTTTAGTAATCTGCATTACTTAGAACAGTTAAAACGTAATTTTGTTACTGTTTCTCGAAGAAAATTGTTTTTGATTTATGTCATTCTAGTTGACATCTGACATCCTAGCTTTCATGATAGTTAAAAACGTATTCTGAAAATGTAGTATACAGCGTGTTTTTCTTCATATGCTATAACTTTAAGGGAAGGTTATTTAGGTCAAATGTAATTAATTTCTCTAAGAAACTAGTGTTTTAACTCTTACCGTTAATGAGTTATTAAAAAAATAAGTTTAATCACTGAACATGTGTATTGCAACCTTTATTACATTTTAATGTTACTTATTTTGACATGTGCCGTCAGTCACCTGAGATTAACTTTTATTTTATTCTTAAGGTTCTCTCACACTTACCATTTCATTTATTATGTATGAAAACAAAAAAAAATATTTTTTATAGAATTTTCCAAAAGCCGATATACCAGACAACTTCTATTAATGGCCCAAGTAACCTGTCTAATTTATCGCAAATCGAAATGAACACCCTGTATATTTAAGATCCAAGATGGCGGAACATTTTTCATCATTATACTCGTTTCTGACTAATTCACATCCGTGGTATTCGATTTTCGGGGCCATTCTAAGATCCAAGATGGCGGCAACGTTTTTTTAGCAATTTTCATCATTATACTCGGTTCCGACTAATTCGCATAAGTGGAATCCGAATTTCGTGTCCATTTTAAGATCCAAGATGGCGGCAACTTTTTTTTCAATTTTCATCATTGTACTCGTTTCCGACTAATTCGCATACGTGGAACCCGATTTTCGGGTCCATTCTAAGATCCAAGATGGCGGCAACGTTTTTTTAGCAATTTTCATCATTATACTCGGTTCCGACTAATTCGCATAAGTGGAATCCGAATTTCGTGTCCATTTTAAGATCAAAGATGGCGGCAACTTTTTTTTCAATTTTCATCATTGTACTCGTTTCCGACTAATTCGCATACGTGGAACCCGATTTTCGGGTCCATTCTAAGATCCAAGATGGTGGCAACGTTTTTTTAGCAATTTTCATCATTATACTCGGTTCCGACTAATTCGCATAAGTGGAATCCGAATTTCGTGTCCATTTTAACACGTTCATTGCGGTATCAGGTCTAAAAGATCCGATGATAAACTATCCCGCGGGGCGGCACTAAAAATACTGTTCCTACCGCTGGTGCGGGACATGTATCTTCTATTTGCAAAGGAGTAGAAATGAGACAAATATATTTTTGGAATTGTCTCTTCGAATATATTTCATCGGTACAATAAAAGTGTATCAGGTGGATTGTATCTGATACCGACAGAAAAGAAATTTTTTGCACCTAGTGCGGATATTAGGTCCTTTCGACCTGATACCCGATGACCCGCTAAATGCACCAGGATTATGATTAGTTTGTCTAGTGCCGCCCTTAGTCGACATTTTGTAGGTACTACGCGAAAAAAACGTGCAATCTCGAGTGCAATAAACATTATTGAACAGTTGTTCGGTGGGTTAGCTGTGTTTGGGTCTTATCATGAAGTGGTCCAGACGAATGCTTTTGATGCAAATGATGCAGATGTTGATACCAGACCACCAGATAGACCTGCGCCTTTGACACCAGTTTATCGACTGCGTAGTAAAGTGAGTACAAATAATAACATATATACAAGTCCGACCACCGGACACACTAACCATTTCTCAAAATGCATCTGATTCGCCTTTATCGACGCCCACTAATCCAAAAAGCAAAAAAATACAAATATTAGAAAATGTGTCCATCCCACCAGAACGCAGCAATATAAATTTGCAAAATATTGTTTGTATTTTTTTTTGCTAGTTTTGTTTAATTTCGGTGATTTTTTTAACGTTGGTTTCAAGTTTTGTTTTACTTCGAATAAAACTCGTCTAAAGTTTATCGATATTTTACTTTCACAGCCCTAAACTTTTATCGATAAGTTAATCATTCAGTGCGGATATAGGGTCGAATGGATCTGACAAATTATTTTGCAGATTTAATAATCTTCTAATTCTTAGATCTAGAAACGGCTGAAGTTATATGTTGATGTGTTCATCGAAAGTGTATTAGAACAAAAAAAAAGAAAGGAATCATTACTACTAGCCAGTAAATTAAACTTAAAGACATGCACCTCGAACAGATCCATACAACCCTATGACGCTACAACGAAAAGTTCAGAAACAGGTCTAATGTACCTGATACAGCTCCAATGTAAAGTACACGAAATGGACTGCCGCAATGGACGTGTTAAGATCCAAGATGGCGGCAACTTTTTTTGCAATTTTAATCATTATACTCGTTTCTGACTACTTCGCATACGTGGAAACCGATTTTCGGGTTCATTCTAAGATCGAAGATGGCGGTACAGTGTTTTTCTTTCTTTTGTAATTTTTGTCATTGTAGTCGTTTTTTAGACTAATTTACATAAGTACCCGAATTTAGGATCAATTCAAGATCCTAGATTTCCTACGTATGTGTACCTACCTACCTAGTGGAAATGAGATATTCGGATTCCACGTGCGTGAATTAGTCAAAAACGAGTATAAAAAATGACGAAAATTGCAAAAAATTGTGTCGTCATCTTGGATCTTCAAATGGACTCTAAATTCGGGTTCCACGTATGTGAATTAGTCGAAAACGAGTATAATGATGAAAATTGCGTAGGTACAAAATTCAATAACATGCAAAAAAAGACGCCGCCATCTTGGATCTTACAATGGACCCTGAATTCGGGTCTCACGTATGTAAATTAGTCAAAAATGAGTCCAATGATAAAAATGAAAAAAAAAAAAACTTGTGCCGCCATCTTGGATCTTAAAATGGGCCCTAAATTCGGGTTTCACGTATGTGTATTAGTCGAAAACGAGTATAATGATGAAAATTGCGTAGGTACAAAATTCAATAACATGCAAAAAGAGACGCCGCCATCTTGGATCTTACAATGGACCCTAAATTCGGGTCTCACGTATGTAAATTAGTCAAAAACGAGTACAATGACAAAAATGAAAAAAAAAAAAAGAAAAAACTTGTGCCGCCATCTTGGATCTTAAAATGGACCCTAAATTCGGATTCCACGTATGTGAATTAGTCGAAACCAAGTATAATGACGAAAATTCCAAAAAAATTACCAGCATCTTGGATCTTAAAGTGGACCCTATATTCGGGTTCCACGTATGTGTATTAGTCGAAAACGAGTACAATGACAAAAAAAAGAAAAAATTGTGCCGCCATCTTGAATCTTAAAATGGACCCTAAATTCGGATTCCACGTATGTGAATTAGTCGAAATCGAGTATAATGTCCTAATGCGTCTAGACGCATAGTTAATAGGAGAGGCCTACGTCCAGCAGTGGACTACCATAAGCTGATGATGATGATGATGATGATGAGTATAATGACGAAAATTCCAAAGTATTATATGCTATAGATTATATTATTACATTTATTACTGACTCCTTCATACGTCATGGTAATATTCCGTTTCACGACATTACATTACAAGTAATATGATACCCATAAGTACCTACATTACAAAGTAAAATCAAGTGATATTGTAATCGGGAATTGATTACGAAATGCCCAACTCTGCTGTTCAGGATCAAAAACTCGTATGTGACCAAAAATATTTTTCATACAATTTGTACGGGAAATTTAATTCATGATTTGCGGCTTTTCTAGCCGAAAAAATTTTTTTTTGGTCTCATTCATGCTTATGATCCTGAGCAGAAACAGGATCGATTGGCATCAAAAAAAAAGTTTGTCACTAATGACCATTTTCACGCACCCTGTATGTTTTTTCCAAAATCTTTAAACGCCAATCTTCATTAAGTTAAAATAAAGGGAAGGTCTTCCAAGACCATTTTCGCGTAGCTACTCTGGATCTCGTAGCTGCCCTCACTGACCCAAAAAGAATTTCCACCCTGTATTCCACATGCTAAACATTTTTTGGTTACAAGCATGCCAATTTTTCAGACAAGGAAATCTGTTATTTTTGAAGTAGACGCGAATGGTCGAGCTTCCTCGTTTTCGATTGAAAATTTGAGTCTCGCGACTTACATACGAAATACCTAGTATTTGTATACAAACCTACGCGATCCAAAAAATTCATCGGCTATTTTTGCTTATACTGCATGTATGTCCCTCGTTTCCACTATAAAATCTGATAAGATAGGTAATGAAAAACTTGTCGAATGAAGTTTTATTTATTAGTCATATTACCCAATGGTTCAAAACTTCGGTTTAAATGTGAAACAGACCTTCAAAGAGTTAATTAAATTCATTTTACCGTCATGAGCTCGTCGAGCATAGTCCTCTCGTCTCAACGGAGTGATCGCGACTGGCCGCGCCCACGGATGGAAATAGAAGATATAGCAAATCGCGCGAAATGCGCGACGGGAGAGAACACAGCGCGCGAAATAAAAAGGGTCTATACGCCAAATGCTTCTTACCTCTCTATCTCTTAAACATGACAACCTATAAAAAAAGTTACGCCTATCAGCCCTCGGCATTAGTTTAAGCTACAAAATACTAAATTATTACTATTATAGCATGCAAAGTAAAGTCAGGAAATAAAATCTCCCCGAAAATTAGACATGTTTTCGTGGTCGATTTCTATCGAGCGAACTTCAATCCTTTGCGGATTTGTTCCCTATCAGCCCTTGCAAATATGATGTAGTTTCTGTATGTATGATATTGTGGCATATTTTCATGTTTAAGACATCTTAAAATGCAATCTCCGTGCTGCAATTTGGGTGTATGCGCCCTCTTAAAATACGAGACTCGACGGTAAATCTTATAATAAATTAGAACTTTGTTCTATACATAATTTGTAAATTGGTGAAACTTTCGTTTGTTTAAAAAAAGCAATGAAAATTCTACTTTAATTGGTTCATGAAAGATTCAAATTGTAGGTATTGCAACAACTATATACATTGTGATGTAGGTACACAATACGAGGATACACAATAATATAATACACTTTAAGTACAATTCACAAAGGCTAAGGAACTAAACGCAGACAACGATTTAAAGTCAATCGATACGGTTCAACAGTTTTGTCCATATTTGACCCGCCGTGAAGGTCACTCTATCGATCCCGGCCTCTGATGACCACTGCCTGTGGCTGTCATAGAAATAAAACGTAGTATGTTTTCCTATTACCTATATCCTTTGTTCGTTGACTGAAAAAATGTATTTACTTTACTAACGAGCAAAGTTGTTAACACGTTGGCTGTTACGGCTATAGCCGTAATTGTCAATTTAATTAGCACTTTACAATTCTGCAGTACGGCCATCGCCGTAAGTACTGGCGAACGGGTTAAGATACCCTTCGTAGGGTAATATCACCAATAGATGAACAGAACTGTTGAAAGCAACTTTCGCAACTTTAATTATTTTTTTCTATATGATGTAACTCATATTCATAAATTTTATTATTTTTTTATATGATTCCGCATCTAATTGAGTTTAGAATAAGTTATTTTCATGCCTCGTAAGTAATTTTATAAGAATGATTATATTAAATAAAATTAAAGAAAAAAAAACCTTTTTAAAAACAAGCTTTTATTATTTGTTTATAAAATGAACTAAAAAGTTAAAAATAAATTAACTCTAAAAAGAAATATAACACTTTGTAACTTGATTGTAACCTTTAACGAAAAATAAGCGTCTTCGTCTAGGACAAAATTATTCCATATTGTACAAATTTATTTAATTTTAACACTAAAACTTTTCACCATACATAATTATTCAATCTCGTCCCCCCTCTTTATCATAGTCCCCATTTATAAATGAAAGCGTGTTACATTTAATACAACACAACATTTTCCTCGAGCTATCACAATGTAACACGCTTTCATTTATAAATGGAGACTATGATAAAGAGGGGGGACGAGATTGAATAATTATGTATGTTGAAAAGTTTTAGTGTTAAAATTAAATAAATTTGTACAATATGGAATAATTTTGTCCTAGACGAAGACGCTTATTTTTCGTTAAAGGTTACAATCAAGTTACAAAGTGTTATATTTCTTTTTAGAGTTAATTTATTTTTAACTTTTTAGTTCATTTTATAAACAAATAATAAAAGCTTGTTTTTAAAAAGGTTTTTTTTTTCTTTAATTTTATTTTATAACTTTTTAGTACCTCTATTTTTAATTCGAGATTTACTACGACGTAGTTCGCAGCGCGTAGCAGCGTTATTCCGTTATTAGTCCGTGGGCTAGTCGGCCTGGGTGCTTAGCCAAGTTGCCAATCGCTAGCGCTTCATCGTTAATCGCAGCTAACTGTCTTTGTCGCACTAATATGAAAGAGTGACAGAGAGGTAAAACTACGTTACGCTACTAAGCGCTGGCGCTTGGCATCTTGGCTAAGCACCCTGAAATTAGAAAACGGTATAATTTGGGGGTACCAAGTGTCCTTTTTACAGTAGTTAGACATATTCATAAGGATGTTAAAAAAGTATGATAGACATCTCAAAGTGGTAGCTAATAGGCATACAGGCTATTTCAAGATTTCCGTTGTATGACAGGTATGGTTAAAATTAGGAAGTACAAAGTTTCCTTTTCACGGTTGTTAGGTAAGCTTATAAAAACGTCAAAAATGCAAGATTGCCATTTATAAGTGCTACCTAACAAAAATGGGGGCCAATCAAAGATGGTGGATTCAGGCCGACTAGCCCACGGATTATATATGAAGTCCGTAGTTCGTTCACATGATATGTAATATGTACTGATTTAAATATCAATAATGTTGAATTTATGTAATCACTTGTTAGTTATTTGTACCGTTTCTCATTCTATCCATTTCTTTTAATGCATCAACATTACAAGGTTTCTTCGACGTCAACTTGGAGCAGTCAAGTTCTTCGATTTGAAGACCTGCTAAATACCTAACTCGGCTTAAAGCTACATAAGCTTGACCAGCAGCGAACAATTTTGAGCCTAGATAAATAACAGCATGATCTACAGTAGTTCCCTGCATTTTATGCACAGTTGAAGCCCAAGACAAGATAATCGGGAGCATTCTTCTTTCAGCTGTGCCGTGATTAAATTTAGCAGGAAATTGAACTGATTTAGGGTGTATTATGTGAATGCCATCGTAACCAAAGTCTACGCGAACCGATGGTACATCGCTATCGTATAGTTGAGCACGTCTGTAATACTACGGCCATATGATTTCAGTGATGTGACCTATTGCTCCATTCACAAGTCCTTTAACAACGTCAACGTTAGACCTCAACATAACTTTGGCACCAACAAATATTTCTAGTTCTTTTGGAAGACCTCCTGTTTTGTTAATAACCGTGTGTATAATTTAATTATATCAATCTGATCATTCTTTTTTGATCCATCAATTAATTGATCTTGTGCTATTATTTTAAACATTTGTGTATTCTTCTTCCTAAAATGTTCGAGAACGGCTGAATTATGTTTATTGACCTGCTGATTCGTTGGGTAAATACGTAGAGCTTTTTCAATCGGAGACTCGTCAAGACGAATCAAACGAGACCAAACTCGATGGGGTTGCGTCGTTTAATTACGGAGTTCCTATGGCCACCTTCCGGCTCCAACATCAGACCCTGGTTACCATATAATATCAAAGTACTCGTCAAGACTAATCCAATGAGCCCAAACTCGATGGGGTTGCGTCGTTTAATTACGGAGTTCCTATACCTTTCGGCTCCATCATCAGACCCTGGCGACCATATCGTATCAAAGTACTCGTCAAGACTAATCCAATGAGCTCAAACTCGATAGGGTTGCATCGTTTAATTACGGAGTTCTTATGGCCACCTTCCGGCTCCATCATCAGACCCTGGTTACCATATAGTATCAAAGTACTCGTCAAAACTAATCCAATGAGCTCAAACTCGATAGGGGTGCATCGTTTAATTACGGAGTTCCTATGGCCACCTTCCGGCTCCATCATCAGACCCTGGTTACCATATAATATCGAAGTACTCGTCAAGACTAACCCAATGAGCTCAAACTCGATAGGGTTGCATCGTTTAATTACTGAGTTCCTATGGTCACCTTCCGGCTCCATCATCAGACCCTGGTTACCATATAGTATCAAAGTACTCGTCAAGACTAATCCAATGAGCTCAAACTCGATAGGGTTGCATCGTTTAATTACTGAGTTCCTATGGTCACCTTCCGGCTCCATCATCAGACCCTGGTTACTATATAGTATCAAAGTACTCGTCAAGACTAATCCAATGAGCTCAAACTCGATAGGGTTGCGTCGTTTAATTACGGAGTTCCTATGGCCACCTTCCGGCTCCATCATCAGACCCTGGTTACCATATAGTATCAAATTACTCGCCAAGACTAATCCAATGAGCTCAAACTCGATAGGGTTGCATCGTTTAATTACGGAGTTCCTATGGCCACCTTCCGGCTCCATCATCAGACCCTGGTTACCATATAGTATCAAAGTACTTGTCAAGACGAATCCAATGAGCTCAAACTCGATATGGTTGCTTCATTTAATTACGGAGTTCCTATGGACACCTTCCAGCTCCATCATCAGATCAGCTCTATGTCACAATAACATTGCATTGTCATCCGATTTATACATGCATTCTAAATTTCAGCTGAATCGGAAACCGGGAAGTGGATCAAATTTAAGTTGCAAGATTTGATTACAGAACGACAGACAACGGGACAGGTGAAACTAAATAAAAGCTTGTAAAAAGGAGTCAAATTCCCCAGTAGTTGAACAAAGTGCCCTATCTCTGAACAATTTGACACCAATAGATGAACCAGCATAATCGCAATATGGCGAGACCAATATATGAACGGCACGACCCCAATAGATGAATAGAGCAAAGTAAAAACGTTAGTTTTTTCGATAAATTAATTTTATTTGACCTTATTTAATGAAACATAAACACAGTGTGTATTATGTAATAATATGATCTCTAAGAAGAAAAATTTCACTTTTCCCAAATTCAACCGTTAAATAAAATCAGTTGGTTCATGTTTTGGACACCGCATTGTCCGCATTAACGAAATGAACGAACTAAATTGATTCGAATTCATTTATTGGAATCCAACCCAAAAGATGAACCAATAAATTTTCCTAGTTCACGTTTTGGACAGCGATTCTTGAGTTGAACAATCCCGTTTTCATACAAAAATAAATTACTTTAAAACGTGTTACATGAAAAAAGGCTCGTTCATCTTTTGGTCATGAAATCATCTACAAAACTGATTGTAATTTTATGTATAAATATTACATCTAGCTATTTTATTATAATTTACACAAGCATTTGAAAATACGAGCCTTTGCCCAAAAGTTGACCGTCGTTCATCTTTTGGCCCGAACACACAATATTGGAACCATAACTTGACCAGCAAATATCTCATAAAATAAATAAAAAAAAACAATTATTTATAATATACACAATAGAGATATTACTCTAAAATCTATACTGAAGTGAATTAAGGAAATAAAAGCCATATTCGATTTTTTACGCAATTAAAAGCTTAAATTTTTGAGGACTTTTCTTAATAAGGATCCCATATAAAACGCGATTTTGGTGCGAAGCGCAAACTCGACGGACGCTCACTGCCGCGTGCGTGGCTTAAGTTTCTGGTAATTCGCATGTGAGACACGATATAGTGTTGCCGCATATGAGAAAAATACTCCCGAGCGTGGAAAATTATTCCTGATTTAATTATTTCGATTTTTAGACCTATCAGTCAACTTCTGGGTGGCAATCATCTATTGGTGCTTTTACCCTATTAATATTGAGACCAAAGCAAGCAAAATATCACAAATGCCCAATAAATGTACAGCACCCCGAAATGCCCTAATGCTTGTAAATCCACCGACGAGCCGAGTGAAATATTTCTTCAGAAGAAATAAAAAAGCTAATAGGTACCATCAGCAAAAAAAAAATGGTTAACCACTTTTCGATTTTATTAGCACGGGGCAGAGTCGAAAGGCGGTAGTCGTATTTATCACACCGAAAATCTTATTGCATTCTTTACATTTGATTGTATGTTTAATTCTTTATTCTTCCAGACTCATTCCTCCCCATTTTTTTGGCATTCTCATTACACTATATCTAGGTTTATTCATTGACTAGTGGCGGTAAAGGGAATGTCGCAATTTAGGAACATGTGTTTGTTCTAGGTATTACTACAGGATTCCAGATAGAGCTCGGGGTTCCAGATAAATAGGAACTAAAAACTAATTGACGAAAATCGCCCATTTAGCACAAACCACTTACTTATTTTCCACTATGAATTGATCTCTTATTGGGTGTCTATAGGTTATGGTCCGAAGGTCATATTTAAACTGGAAATTATCGCTATACTCATTCAACTTCGGATCTACAATCAATTAATGCAAATGTCACCTTAGTTAGTTAGTTAGTTTTACTGGGCTTTTTCCGCAACTCGACAACCATTGTGCCTTTTTTGCGTGATAGAAATGTCACCTTTGTTTCATTTTGAATACGGCTGATTTTTCCATCAAGTGTGTTGGAGGTGAGCATTTCTCAAAAAGGTACCATTTGGATATAATCTTCGATATTTATAAAAATGTTTGCGTGAAACTAAACAATAAAAAAGGAATGTTTCATATTTTGGACATCAGCATCATTGACTTGACCAGTCTACCCATTTTTATCAATATCGAGGTGATCGAAATCACCGAAATGTAGATTTTTTTTGGGAATTGCTCAGATATTATAGTTGTGAGTAGAGAGTAGTCAGAGAGTATAGTGTCAAAATTTCAAAAGGCTGGTCTATGATAATTGGGTCAAACTTAAAATCATGTTATGAGGCTTTCCGGTGGACATTTTAAAAGTTAAGGGTTATGACAGTTAATTTTCTTGTTAAACCCTTATTGTCATTTAAAGGCACTCTTTTCCTATTTAATTGTATTATAAAAATCACGACTACGCTCCTACCAGTTGCTTACTATTGGCCACAGGAAAGAGGGGCTCTACAGTTCAGCTGAACACGCACTTTTTCTTTCCTGTGGTCGATAGTTAACAGCCTGTGGACAGGTACTTAACTTTTAGATTGTCCACCGGATAGACTCCGAACATGGGTTTGCGTTTGACCCAATTATAACATTGACAACTCCAATAGGTGGGCTAGGTGGATACTTCGTTTGGTAAATGAGCATGGTATCACATATGTCATGTCGTGACAACCATATGCGCATCGGAGTACTAATGGGTTTTATACTGCTACTGCTGGTTACTCATAATTGAACTTTTATGTACCATGTTATATCAGTGTGCAAGTATCTGTATGTGTAGGTGTTAACTAGTATGTGGTAGGTTATCTACCTAGAATATTCAAAGATTTAGAAGTATGAATTCATTAAAATGTAGGTGTATAACATTCACCTGTGTATAACAGTCAGTAACAACTTTTATAAAAATCAATGCCCATAGTTTTGCCTTTTAGCTACATAGTTGAGTTAAGCGCACCC
>JALPQI010014042.1:0-39892 GCA_025490895.1 Thaumatotibia leucotreta
CAGAATATGTTAGAAGGATATTATTTAAGCTGTATGATTTCTTTTCTCTAAAGAAGATGGTAACGCGCGCAAAAAAGCGTTTATTAAGCACAGAGTAGGCTAGAAGGGTAAATTTGTCTGTCATTTTAACAGGAACTTCTTTACGCTAAAGGAGATAGTAGCGCGCACTATACCTACTGAAATTGTGTGTTTATTGCGCGGTGAGTATGCTGGAACGATTGTACGTAGTAGATTTTACTAAATAGGAGTTCTGTACACTAAAGATTATGGTAACAACATAATACCTCCTATGTGATTTTATACCGCACAAAGTACAATAATATAATTATGATGGTAGTTTAGATAGAAAACAAGCGTGTTGTCGTAAATACAATTAAATACATATATCGATAGTAAATAAAAAATACCAAGGTACCTATGGCAATAACGAATTTCTAATCATTTCTATGTATATAACTTACGGCTTATGCCACAGTAGGTTTAGCACAGGATCATGTGACAATATATCGCCGCGAGATAGACTATTCATCCCTCTTTTATTCAAATAGTAAAAGATGGAAAATCTATCTCGCGGCGACATCCTGATAAACCAATCATGTGCTAAGCGCACGAGAATGAGAAATATACTACACACCTGTAGTATATTTATCATTATTGAATAGCCACGAAACTGATGAGCAATTTATAGACCGGAAAGTGTTTGCATTAAAAAACTACTACAATAATTACAAATAGCATTTTGTACCTATTACCAAAACAATATAAAAACAACTACTTTAAATCAAAAGTTTTTCATAAACCAAACCGTTAATACATAATCACCAAATTAAAAATTTAAAAAACCGACTTCAACCGGTTTCTCCAAGATTCCCGATTTGTTTCCATCATTGGTTTCCTCAAATCCTACTTTCTGAATGCAAATTCTTGTAAATGAATGAAAATTACCAAAAGCGCTATACATGTACCTATAACAATTGAAGAGATCCCTCGATTTCTCCAAGATCCCATCATCAGACTGCAACTTGGTGCCAACGGGACCATCTCGGGGTAATACACGTTCGATCACAAAAAGAAATTTTAAAATCGGTTCACTATTCTCGGAGATATCAGGTAACATACATACAAAAAAAAAAAAATCAGTCGAATTGAGAACCTCCTCCTTTTTTGAAGTCGGTTAAAAATAAACATTTCACGTCCATTTTCATCGGCCAAAAATGGCCCAATCTATAAACGGCTCTTTTAATAGGCCAAGCAACCGCTTTCAAGCGGCAGTCGAGTGACCACTAAGTGTATCTCGAGTGTCTACGATACTCTGTGACGCTGTACTTTATGAGACAGTGACGTAACATAACGCTTAGTCATCGCTTTATCACATTGTGTCCAATCTTTAATGCATGATGGATTTTTGAAGTCTCATTTTATTTTAGCTTACATTTTATACTGCAAGTAATTCAATAATTATTGTCTAGTTAAAATTAATTAGGTATTTGATTAGTGATGTTAATCGTATATTTGTTAGGTTAATTGCATTTCGTTTGTCCTAAATCTCGATTTGGTTGATTATTAAAGTGCATATAGAACATATCCCAGAATGGTATATATACCTATTAAAGTTTCGTAAATCGTAGGTAAGGTCCGACCGAGATCTCGGTCTCGGTCTTGGCATGCTCGGCCGAAAATCGAGCCGAGATATCACTGTCGGCTCTTGGCCAAAAATGGCCAGGACTCTCGGCCGTGGCAGAGATTCGTAATGAGCTGTAATTGGCGAGCTTGACGCCATATCGCGAACTTACTGTGATTTTATTGGTGTCATATTGACATGAACTGACTTCAATTTCACTTTCAAATGAACGGAAAGAATGATTTAGAGTAAGCGACCCCTATCATACTATCGATAAAAATACCTAAAATTCGAATACCGGTTTTAGGGGTTCCCAAATTAAAAAAAAAAAAAAAACAAAAATATCCAAAAAAAATTGCTGTATTTATTTTGACGTTGGACTTACTATAGGTACTATAGGGATTTTTTATTTCATTTATACGTTTTTTATCCTTTCTACCAAGTCTCGATCTTGGTCTCGGTCTCGGCCGAGACTAAAATATGGGTCTCGGTCGGACCTTAATCGTAGGTAATTGGGCAACAGCGGCGCAACATAGCTACGTGTCAATTAGGTAAATTTAATATGTATCACGAATATCACCATATAAATATAAGTAAGCGGAACGGTTAAACTCAGGTATATTTAGTAACTGCGATATGTTTGGGAGGTAGGTACCCATTAGGTACCCTAGGTCTCCATTATCAGTTCGTGCCGCCCAGGCGTCGGGGTAGCGGTTGTCTCGATAATGGAGACCTAGGCTCTCCGAAACATGTCGGGCTTAGTGAATCATATATATAAGATTAACCGTTAATAAATGATTTAGTACTATTATGTGTCATGATAGTTTTAACTTCAAGTTACACGATGTTTTTCACAATTTTTTTTCAGTGCACATGGAAATGTACCTCGACGACTCTTAAAATAGACCTTATGTTTTCTTTAATAAAGGCCATCTTAAACACCGTGACAAGGTAACTTTCCGTTTGCACTGACGTATAATATATTTATGTAACATTATTAAGGTATCGCTAAAATATGAAAAAAAAAATTCGGTCGCCGAGCCAGCTTAACATTAACCCCCTTATTCATAAACGTTTGCTAACTTAACAAGCCGCTAATAATTGTTTGTCCCTTTTGGTTTTAACAATGTGTCCATAAGAGCAAAAGAGACAAACAATTATTAGCGGCTTGTTAAGTTAGCAAACGTTTATGAATAAGGGGGTTAGTTACTACTGGCGGTAGAAGTATTGTTAGAAGCAATTTTTGGCAGCTTAACTGACAGGGACTTTTTTTAAATTTCGCACACGTACTAACCCGCTCTTTAAAATCTCTTAGTATGCCCAAGAGATCCGCACAAACATTGAGTACTCTGTGCCATGTAACATAGGGTTTTTCGAACGCCCAGTTCGATAAGTAGGCGCCGTGAAGTCTCGCACCGCTTTCTCTATGTCGAACGCGGGAGGAACTTTGAAACAATTGTATTGTAAGCCTGCTGTCAAAAGAGATACACAATGATATTTCGATTTTTAACTACGCACGGATACTAATCGGGATTTGTTTTTCTACCTTGATGTAACCTTCTTAGAGTTAGTTATGAAAGATAATTAAATTTTTCTAGCAGCGTCAGTTTTCAAACTACAATACACGGACGGCCTGAATTATTTTGTGACGGCTTCTGTAACCGAAGAAAATAGTAGTTTAAAATTAAATATTGTTAGCAATTGGTGGGTTTACTGACTGAGAATTTTCTTTACTTTCGTATCGCTGGTGAAATGTAACGCACCCTTTATAATCCCAATTTAATATAAACAAGAGTTCCACCTAAATATTGAGTACTCTGTGCCATGTAACATAGTGTTTTGTGAAGGCCCATTTCGATAAGTGGGCGCCGTGAAGTCTCGCGCTTTCTGTGTCGGACGCGAGAAGAACTTTGAAACAATTGTATTGTAAGCCTACTGTCAAAAGAGACCGATGATGGTATTTAGATTGATTTTCAATTTTACTAATCCGCACCTACTTAGATTTAGGTGGGTATAGATCTTTTCTGTGGACATATGGAACTCAAGGGAGCCAATAGGTGGCTTCTGGTTCTTGGGGATTATGTGGTCAAAACAAAGTGGTACACATAATAATTGTTTATTTTTATTCCACTACTGTTATCAGTTTGACATATACCTACAAATAAAGCACTTTGACTTTGACTTAGAAAACCTAATTTGTATGTCAAAAACTCTCGTTTTCGCGAACGCACTATGACCCAGGTATGTGAATAATAATTAATAATGAAAATTTTCAGTGCAGATGGTGATTGTTTTACACATTAGTGTGAGAAATAGTAAATTTCTTGTAAGGTCGAAACTTCGAAGGGTCATCATTAGCCGTACCATGACTTTGCATATATTCCCACAATGTCGTAAGTCGTAACGTAACAGATGTGCTTACCATAGAAAAAATCAACTTCGAAAGACTCTGATTGTCACGGGATTCGAACCAGCTTTCTCTGGATTGCCGGTCCAACGTGCTTCCAATTACATCAGACGACAATCCGTGACGACCACAGCGAATTTAGTAAATGGTATTGTGAAACTAATCACTAGCGACATCTGTACTTAATGTTTCGAAGGTACTACAACCTTAAGCCACTCAAAGACGTGTGTCTAGCACAATCGCCCGCAAACTCGACAACTCTCCGTTGCGTTGAATTTGCTATAGAGGGCGCTATAATCAATTCATGATTAGAAAATATCATTTTGTTTTTTTATTTATAATTAAACAAATTGATAACGTTACATTTATTACGTTATTTGTTACGTTTGCATAATTTATAAATTGGTAACGTTACATTTTACTCGGTACGTAAAACAGGCCATCGCGCTCGCTCCAATATGTCAGTGCGAACGCGATAGAATGCATTGCATACTTATCGAGTAAAACCTAACGTTACCGATACTTTCCAACTCATGACACGGCCAGTCGGCCATACTGCAATACGACGTACCTACGATACACGTGCGAAAAGGAAGATCGTAACTCGTATCGATTTAAAACACTTCCTTCTCGTTTAGAACTTCATTTTTTTCACGTACCATTTTAGCTGGTTTTAAGAACTAAGTACATACACTGGCTGGAAGGCTCCTAGCCTAATGAGTAGGGAGTGCATATTACGAAAGTGGACGTCTCAAATGAAGATTGTAAGTCGCCAGAGGGTTACAGGGTCGCTTACAGTCGCTTACAGGGTGTAGTTCATAATCGGTAACAATACAATGAGCTTTAATTTCCAGTGCATTGCAGTAAATTTGGTTGAGGCAGAAAAATAAATTCGGTCGATTCCATGAAAATACGTAGGAAAATATTATGCACTATAACTGTGCTCTGATATACGCAGGGCGAGCACAGTGCTCAAAAATATCTGATCACGCACTCTATCGCCATGACAATAGAGGCCGGCTCAAAAGTTTGTGATCAGCCTGGGCGATCCTATATATTCACGCTAGTGACTGTAAATAAATGTTTTATTAGTAAGTATTACATTCAAAAGCTAATTTAGTTCTACGAACGAGTAGAAAAGTCTATAAACACTCATATGAATCTAGTAAAAAAAAAGGCAAAAAATATTCATCAAAGCCCGTGTGGCTTCCCAATCAAAATTCTGTGGACTTAATTAAACATGGCTTCCACGTTGACGTCGAAAATAATTAATTTCGCCATTGCTGCGATTTGAATACAATGTTGGCTATATGTGGCGAAGTGTCCTTTGAAGTGGGATTACCCCCCGCCCACCCGGTCCCAAATTAAATCCGCGTCTAGTCTCATTGACAATTTAGTACAGTTAATGAGGTGCCCGGCAAGGGTAGATTTTAATCTTTAAAATAAGTCGCCGGTCAAATGAGTCGCTGCTCTTTACGAGTTGTCAATGAAAACATCAAATTTAATTTGATAAGAGCAAAACAAATACATGCATAGATGTAGGGAGAAATACTTTGCTTAAGAAGACGATAATATTTTTGCACGCATTAAAATTCTCATAATATGACATTTAGGTGACGACCTTGAATATTTATTCCTTAGTACCAATTTTAATATAAATCATAATAATAGGAATAAAAAAATCCTAAATTGTATCTACGAGTATGTGCATGACGGTAAATCAACTTTTTTGTCAGACAAAAAAGTCACTTGTGTCACTGGTTTTATGCAAAAAATTATGCTACTTAAATTACAACGTAATAATGTATGTAGTCCGTGTTTGTTAGCATTAAGGAAACGGCATATTAACACCAGAAAAATTAATGTTTGATACATAAAATAAATAAAATTAAGATTAGGTGACGTTAACTTTCTGTACTGTGTCATCTCACAAATCTATAATAAATGAGAAATATCCATATCTCTCGCAATGCTCACGAACACCCCGTAATATACAGGGTGGAAAAAGATTTTGGGTCAGTGAGGGCAGCTACCAGACCCCGTGTAGCTATGCGAAAATGGTATTAGAAGACCTTCCCGCGATTTTCAATTAAAGAAGATTAGCGTTTTCAGATTTTGGAAAAAGTATACAGGATGCGAGGAAATGGTCATTTTTGAGAAACTTTTTTTTTGATGCCAATCGATCCTGTTTCTGTTCAGGATCAAAAGCTTGTATGGGACCAAAAAAAATTTTTCGGCTAGAAAAGCCACAAATCGAGATTTTAAATTCTCATACAAATTGTATGAAATTTAAAAATTATTTTTCACCCTTATTTTTTTATGCCTATCGATTCCATTCCTACCCAGTACCAATAGTTTCCTACGGGTCCACTTATGGCAATGTACAAAAAATCCAAAATTTCAAGAAAACCGTTTTCATACTTTTACTATGGAAAAAAAAGTGAAACCTTAATTACTTTATCTGTCACGATAATTAGTCATCCTATGCTATATGATAATAATAATACTGTATGAAATCATTAGCAACATTAATTAGCGCCACAGATAATGTAATTAATTTTCACTTTTTTCTCATAATCAATGTATGAAAAAGGTTTTTTTTATTTTTGTTTTTTTTTTACGTTGCCGTAAGTTGGCCCCTAGGAAACTATTGGTACTGAATAGGAATGGAATCGATTGGCATAAAAAAATTAGGCGTGAAAAAATAATTTTAATTTTCATGCAATTTGTATGGGAATTTTAAATCCCGATTTCCGGCTTTTCTAGCCGAAAAATTTTTTTTGGTCCCATACAAGCTTTTGATCCTGAACAGAAACAGGATCGATTGGCATCAAAAAAAAAGTTTGTCAAAAATGACCATTTCCTCGCACCCTGTATACTTTTTCCAAAATCTGAAAACGCTAATCTTCTTTAATTGAAAATCGCGGGAAGGTCTTCTAAGACCATTTTCACGTAGCTACACGGGATCTGATAGCTAACCTCACTGACCCAAAATCTTTTTCCACCCTGTATAACTATCGATTATCGTCACCTAGTCTCCACATCACAAGCCTTAATTGAGCTTACCGCGGGACTAGGTCGATTATGTCCCATCATATTTATTTAGCTCCACTTTTCCACTCCCTTCAATCGATCTGATCGCTGCATGCCTTAAGGTCGCCGGCACCGTAAAGATGACTGTTTGTGCAGATTCGGGAGCCGGCCCCTTGGCGCCGCGTGGCGTCGCGCCGTCCCGCCGGCCGGTCGGCCAGACTCTGCGGCGACTATCGATCTCAGGGGATGACGGATCGCAACAATGTGGGTTTGGAGATTTGTTCTGTGGCACGGTTGGGAGGTTAGTGGGGATTGTGGTGGTCTGCTTTCTTCGTAAAAAGATATCATCGGCCTACTGCTAGTACTAGACCTATAGCCTTACTATTTCCGTTCCTTCGGGTTTTACTTGCTCAAACCAATGGAACTTTGTATAGCCCTAACACGAGTCACACCAACGTTTCATTGGTTTTGGCCCTTATCAGTGACACACAAGATCCAAAACAGGTGGGAAACATATTCCCATTATCCGATTAAGGGATAGCCTCGTTCGGGCTAATGTAATTATGTAGAGACATATTCCATTTTTAACAAGTTATGAGTGAAAAGCTTGGATATGTTGAGGTTAAACCGTAATTTCTCTAAGTAGTTTTAAATAAATTTTGGAAAAGGAAAGTCATCGTTTTTCGTAATTCACTGACTTAAAATTGGTAAGTACGGTGAACTGGTCGAGGATAGTATTCATTCCTGGTCACACAAAGTAAAGATAAGATCGAATAGAAATGTAGGTACCTACAGGTTTTTGTCCCATTTGCCCTAAAATTAAAGAAACCAACAAATTACCAAAGCAAGTTTTTTCACTTCAAAAGAGCGACTTTTCTTCGCTCACATTATTGAGACCGTTAATTCAATTCCAAATTCAAAGCCGTCTGAAACATTCTGTATCCATTGCTTCCCCTCAAGAACATTAGAAGCCGTCACATCGCAGCTAATTGGGCGTCCGTCCACAATGAGACCGCAGCTTAGCTTCATTAAAATTTCATCCCGCCGGCGGTAACCGGCCAATTTGCGCGTAACGCGACACCCCACGTATTGACAGCTTTGTACCATGTTTAAAGAGCCTCGGGTTATGGGTGATTAATTACTAAACTTCGTTTTACAGTATTTGATGACTGGATCTTTTCATTCTTTGATACGTCAAAAATACCCGGAGAAGTTGCGAGCAACCATTGATGAAACACGGGGCATTTTAACAGATGCCGGGAATATTATAGTCGGATTTGTAACATTCAAAGAATACAAACGCCGATATGCTTTGGTAGTTTTCTGATTGAATACCCGAACGAAACTGTGCTGCTCAGCTAGGAGATGAAAAGTGCTTCTGTAGTGCTAAAAAGGTAGACAAAAATATCTGCTTTTAAGTTGACTTTAGAATCTTTTTTATTATAAATATTATGTTTATATTATTAGAATTATAATACATTTTGGATTTGAATGAAGTGCTATGTGTATATGTGTACATCTAATTCTACATTTTCCTTAGAAGGAAAAATATCGGATATTAAATTTAGTACGCATCTGTACCATGTAGTCTCTTGACATTTTTATCCCGGATGTACAATCAACATCTTTTATGACATATTTCTACCGAGTATATTTAATATCAGGAAAAATGTGTCTATGAAAACTGCGAATACTACTGATTTCCTTTATCATCCTCTCTTCAAAAAATATCAACACAATAAAAACATTATACCTATCCTATTAGGTTGTAAATCCAGGCGAATTATGAACAGGTACTTCAAAACAATTGAACACAATTACAAGCTTTCAAATCTTCGTATTAAAATTTAATCCGCACTCAGCTAATGCGAATGTTTTATTTCTATATCCGCTCTATTCAAGCGGAATGAAACAAAATGGCCGAGCAATTAATTTAGGGTTCCTCCGGACCCATCGGGAAATTGTCGCAGCAATATTCAAATGGCGGAAACAATTAGTGTGAGTGCTGTGTGCTGTTTAGCACTATCAGTATGTATTCGGCATGGAACTAAAAGGACAGATTGATATGAAAATAGTATTGACATACGACGTTTTAAAGTAAGCCGGGTGGTGAGAGAACGGGTGTGGGGTGCAGGTTTTTAGCACTTTTTGTCATCATTCATCTCGCTTAGGTTCGTACACAATTTTCATAATAATCATCACTTGCACTTTGTGCTGGGTTGGCTCCGGTTGGTTGGCAAATAAACCTTACTAGCTCTTTGGTTTATTCATGTAAGGCGGTAGAAGGAAATAAGCCGTTACTCTATATAAAATTTAAATTATTGTAAAATGGAACACAGAACCTGAAATCAGAAAACAGTTGCTTTTCAAATTGACGAGGAATAATATTTTTATTTTTTACCTAATAATAACTAAAATCTATCGTTTTTATTTTTGTAATAATTGAAAAAAAATTGTAATTAAATACTTCGTGACATTATTTTCTTTCGGTTTTGCCTTTCTTTCAATCACAGGCATATTTAAGCTAATTTTGTTATGTAATTCCATGAAAATTCATGTATAACTCAGACAGGCATAAGTATTAACACTAAACACATACCTAACTGAAAGGTTCATCTTTATGGCTCTTAGTTACAAAAATACATGAATATAACTTTGTTTTAGCATTATTTTACTGCCCACACATCGCCCCATACCATTTTAATAGGCACGTTAATAACCATCAAATGCGCAACAAAATATGATTTATAATTGGCACAGCCCTCCCCCAGCGCACGTAGCAAATCTCTTTTGTGCTTCGTGATAACGGCACAAAGCTTGCTAATGTCTTTTAAGGACTTAGTGATTTAAACGGACTAAATAATGAAGCTACCCTTCCTCGCCAATTTATGGGCATTAAACCTTAGGGACAGCATTGATGGACTGCTGATTTAGGTAGACATCATTCAGTTTTATTAATAACATCATTTACCAGTTTCTACTACTCATAAACATGTTTAGGGGGAAGAAAGATATATTTTATATCCGGTTGGAAGGACCATATTTTTAAATCCTTTGGAAAGTTTAGTTTATAAACCCAATTGAAAACATCAACTGGAATATTGATAATAATGTTATAGAAAACGAAGGTCATTTTACTATCCTTGAACTGTTGAAATAGATCATCATCATGCCTACTCATTAACATTGTTCAATAAGAAAGATATTTTATAAAGTGTGTATTTAGTAGAAACCATTAACTTAAATGTTGGTAGTGATGTTACAGAAAACGAAAATCGTTTTCATACTTGACAGGTTTGTCTTTATTTGCAACACAGTACTAACATTTCTTCAAAAATTCATCGATACAAAACGTTATGCCTCGGAAAAAAACATATATTAATATGAACGCGACAATAATGGGTACGACATAGCAATAACACACTTCCCCGGTACTCATCGTTATGTTATCTTATCCATTTCACTAAATCCTTTGTCGAAAATGTTTCTGGTTATTGAATCAAAATCCGTATTGTGCCCGCTTACTCATCGTGCTCAGCTCAGTCGAGCGAAACAGGACAATATCTATTATCTTTTACATTACAAGTGTACAGTGGAGCTTTAAAATGTACACGTAGAGTGACGTTTATGTAGGGTAAACGTAGGTACGCAGTGGGTAAGAGTACGCTATTCCTCACATTTGCGTCCATGTGATTGCGTAAATGTGTACACGTATGTACCTACGCAGTTGGTATGCATTTATTCATTAAGTTCAATAGGTTGGTAAAAGCTAATTGTAGACTGTGTCCTTACTTACAGAGTCTATGCGAACAAGAAAGAAAGACGTAAAGTATACCAAACGACACTAGGAAATAAAAAAAAGTAAACAAATACTGACTTTCCATAGCATTTGACTTCTTTGACTCATAATCGTGAAGCTCGTTCACAGGTATATTTTTATATCAAGACTGATAAATATCAATAATTTTAACTAAAAATTAATGAGAAAAACCTTAAACGTTGGGTAGGTTTAAGGTTTTAAGTTTGGGACAAAACCAAGATAGTGTTCTAAAAACAAGTGCGTGATTATGAAATAATGCAAGTTTTTACGTTTGTTTACTATATAAAAAGTATAGTAAACTTGCAGTGGCTAAATTATTCGGTATCTACATTTGGAAAACAAACTGTACATGGTGCTCTTAGAGATTCCATATTTTCATGAGATAAAGACTACATAAGTGTGGTAACTACAATTATTCCTTGTATATCACTCGTCACTAGACAACCTTAGTGCGTAGCCAAGATGCTAGTCGCTGACGCTCAGTAGCGACCAGTATTTCTCTCTGTCACTCTTTCCTAGTGCAACAAAGACAGTTGCGTTTCGTTCGTAACTGAGCAACTTGCTCATCTTGGCTACACATTTTGATGAAACATCGAACTCTCAATTATTATAACAGTGGCAACTTTGCAATACAACGAAAAGACCGAAAAAATACCGAATTCAACCGATTTTGCCAAGATCCCATCATCAAACCCTAACTTGGTGCCAACGGGACCATCTCGGGATTATAACAGTTCGATTAAGAAAAAAAAAAGAAAATCGGATCGGATTCTTGGAAATATATCGAGTACCCATTTAAAAAAAATCTGTCGAATTGGGAACCTTCCTTTTTTGAAGTCGCTTAATAATTTTGACCATTAAGAACTATCTCAACCCAAATACGCTAAAGACCAGACACAGATAAAGACACCAGACAGTCGTTGAAGGAGATTTGTCGACAATCGCCGCGGCGGTGCGCATGGCGACGCAAAGCCGGATGATGTCTGTTTGTTATCAGCGCGCCGCACTCCGCGGGGGTTGCCATTCGTTACCGAATAATCGCCTTATTTATCGATTGCTACTAGTTGGGATTATTTTTATCGAGCATGAAGCGTAAGAGATAAACAAATTAAGCTTGTCTGTTACTATTATAGTCTTCAGTAATAAGACTTAGTTTTTGGAGGAATAATAAGGTTAAGTTGAAGTTTATACAAAGCTTGGACTGGCCTACTACCGCGAAAGACGATATTCGTAAATTTCGAGGATTTGTCTCTCTCACTCTAATGACGCCTTCGTTTTCGTTTTCGATTGCTACTAGTTGGGATTATTTTTAACGAGCATGAAGCGTACGAGATAAACAAATTAAGCTTGTCTGTTATTATTGTCTTTATTCAGGAATAAGACTTGGTTCTTGGAGGAATAATGAGGTTAAGTTGGAGTTTATACAAAGCTCGGACAGTTTTCGATTGCTACTACAATAGTTGGGATTATTTTTATCGAGCATGAAGAGTAAGAGATAAACAAATTAAGCCTGTCTGTTACTATTATTGTCATCTGGAATAAGACTTGGTTTTTGGAGGAATAATAAGGTTAAGTTGAAGTTTATACAAAGCTTGGACTGGTCTACTACCGCGAAAATCGAAATTCGTAAATTTCGAGGATTTTTCTCCGTCACTCAAACGAAGGCGTCATTAGAGTGAAAGAGACAAATCCTCGAAATTTACGAATTTCGTTTTTCGCGGTAGGGCCGCAGTTTTCGATTGCTACTAGTTGGGATTATTTTTATCGAGCATGAAGCGTAAGAGATAAACAAATTAAGCTTGTCTGTTATTATTGTCTATATTCAGGAATAAGACTTGGTTTTTGGAGGAATTATGAGGTTAAGTTGGAGTTTATACAAAGCTTGGACAGTTATCGATTGCTACTACCCCAGTAGTCACACTACTTAATACTATATAAATTATAAATATTAGATGTCATATACCAAAGAAAAACGACCAAGATCACCTTTGGTATATGCGGTATATGATATCTAACATTTATAATTTGTCTATTACAATTATTGTTTTTATTGAGGAATTAGACTTGGTGGAATTCTGAGTTTAGTCATTTAGAGAGATTAGTCATTTGCTTGAAAATGTTATGTTATGTCTATATTAATATGTCTTTATGTAGCATGTTACCATAGTCCGGGTTTTTGTGAAAATGGGTAACAGTGGGTTTAAAAGATTAACAAAAATTAATATAAACAGTACAATAAATTCTATTTCCTTCTAACAGTTAAACGCGAGCACTGCATAGTCTTCAAATGCCGCGAGTGACTACGATCTGTCATTGTCAAAAGCTAATTAACGATTCATTTTTAAAGTACATTTCTTCTTACTCAACTTTTCTTGCAAAATTAATTTACTTCCAGGATTCGAATTTGTGATCGAATAATGTTCACGGTCTGGTTAAAAATCTTCATATCATTGCTCGGTTTTAATAAAAGCCAGCATGATGGTAGCACACTCTATAAGTTAGGGATCATACAGTGTTCTTGAAAACGGGCGGCTTTCCTGTGGATATCGCTATAAAGTTAACGCTTCTGGGACATACAAATTAGGTTTTGACCACATATAAAGCGTAAAATTTTAGAAAATTGATTCTAAACTTTCGTGAAACTTAATTACTATACTATAATGAAACGGATAAACTCACGCGTATTTAGTTAGTCACTACGACATGATTATTTTGGAGAGCCTATTAAGAACCAGAAGCCATTCGTCAAACAAGAAAATTAGGGTTCTAAAGCCTACTTTCACATGCCCACAGGAAAGATTTGTAACCTAACTCATACCTACAAAAAAAACTGTATGACCCTTAAAGAGGATGATGGTACATTTTTTTATTTAATTTCCGCAACGTTTACGATTTCTTAAATTGTAGATAAATCACTACTGTGAAATAACTCGAAGCAGCCCTCCTGTTTTATTTCGTCTGCAGCGAATCATCCGCTGTCAATATTATCGGAGATCGCTCCCGCCAAATTGCTTCTCCCTCTAGCGCAAACAAAACTTTCTTTCGATGTTATTGCTTTTGTTTGATGAGCGGAAAATCTTTTGTTTTTACCAATCATTTGTGATTTTAATGAGTATTTCGTTTTTTTTTATGCATTCTTTTATTTAAGATTAGTTGTTCTAAAAATGCATATTAATAAATAAATAATCCATAACAATACATTATCCAGCTACATAGGCAAATTAAGTTCTTCATATTTGCTGTGCTGAAATATTTTTTCATAAAACATAAACTTAGTAGATATTCTTAAATAAATTATTATAAAATTAAAATACTCGCGTAGAAACTTTAGATTCATGGGGCCCCACAAATGGCGCACGCAAATTGTTTGCTGATATCGCGAAACGCCTGGTTGACGTAACTAAAGACCGAAGAGCTGGCGACTTCCTCGCACAATGCATCAGTATTGCGATATAGCGAGGAAATGCCGCCAACATCCTCAGTACAATGCCACAAGGGCCAATCTTAGAAATAGGTTAGGTTAAGTAGATTAGTTAGATTTAATCTATGGGTATAATCTATGGTATCTTCTATATGTATTTATGTATATAGTATTTTATGTATGTATGTATGTATATAGAGTTTATATGGAGTGAATATAAGTAGTGTATTTATATATGGAATATATGTGTTAATTCATGCATAAGTGCTTCTTTTTAGTAAGTTTATATTATTTTAGTTGCACCGCCCACAATCTCTCTGCTTTGCCTAAAGGTTGACTGGTAGAGAATGCCTTATGGCATCCGGCAGTCCGCCTTTTGTACATCAAGTTTTATTTTGTGCAATAAAGGTTAAATAAATAAATAAATAAATAAATTGTAGTTATGAAAATAAATATATTAAAAAAAAATACTCGCTACACATATCTATTAAATCATGCTGTTTGTTAATGAGAATCCTTACAAAAAAGAGATCAGATTTTGCCTCAGAAAATAGAATATTTAACATTTCAGGTAAAAGTTTTTTGGCATTCCGAAATTATAACAGCTTCTTAAGGTGCAATTAGACCAAACGAGCTCATTCGCTCATTCTATCCCCCACTCTACGAAATTCGTTAATTACACGAAACGTGATTCGTCGAAATTCGTTGATTTCGTAGAGTGGGGGATAGAATGAGCGAATGATCGTTTGGTCTAAATTAACCTTTAGTTGAGAACGGCACCCTAAAAATAAGTTGTATCTAAAATGACCAACTTGTAAAACATGTTGGTATACGTCATTATGTATACCAATCCTATTCGAATAAATGTTAATGAGTGAATTCCGTCATGCTAATACGAGGTTCTCAGTTAATTTTATGATTTAATAAAAGTCAAGTTTACAGACATATACGCCCGACATAGCATATAAAGCCCGTCTAAGGTTTATTTTTTGTCGGTAAACGTTGTGTAAAAAACGAACTACTTACTGATAAATACAGTTTGGTCAAATTTAACTTTGGAATAGGTAGTAAAATATGATAATTTGGAAACATGTATTCGCAAATCGTTTCTTTCATGGATTCACTAATACTAACAATGTCAAACGATGTTTTATCGCTTCGGTCATCTTTGGCAAGTGAAGGTCACGTTAATCTTAGTCCTAAGCGTATACTTTTTTTAAACCGTATTTCCATATGCAATGTTTGGAGATAAAACATTTACTTTATTTTATTTCCTTAAAATAATCACATTAAAACTTTGAAATTGTTGACACCAGTTAAGTAGTGACAACTTACTGATATTTTTCTTTCATACAAGTATAAAGTTTAAATTTAGCTCGTGATAAAACTGATAAACTAAACATTTTACAAGGAAAAAGTTTACTACATTCCATCAACAGAACGATGTCAAAAACGTTTTAATTTAGAGCTGAAATCACGGGGTGTTAGTAATTTAATAAGAGTATAATAAAAGAAAATAAGGTTTTAAATTGAAAAAGGAATCATTTATGTGGTAAATATTGCTTTTAAATTCTTCACCTTCCTCGCGCCTTATAGTGGAAACTCATCTCAATTTTGGGTAAACATTAGTACGAACCTGAACAGAATGTGTTCGTTGGCAATGACCCTTTAAGCCTTCTCTTTGGTATCTTGCAGCGTCTATAATATGGACGCGCGATGTGCCACGTCAAAGTGCACCTAACACTAGCATTTGCTTGAACAGAAGGGCTTTGTAGTCGAAGAGGCCTGAGCCCTTCTCAGTTGCGGTTTTCAGCGTCTAGCTATACTTATTACGGGCGCTCGAGGTCCCATGTCAAAGTGCACCTAATACTAGCACTTGCTTGAACCTGGGCTTTGTAGGTAACAGGCCTCAGATCAGACCTTATCAGTTATGGTTTTCAGCCTCTACCTATACTTATTACAGACGCCCGATGCCGATACGACGCCCAAAGTCCACCTAACACTAGCACTTACACTTGTACAAAGGGGGTTTTTGGCGTCAAGGCTCGAGGCCATCTCTTTTGTATGTCCCACGTCAAAGTGCACCTAATACTAGCACTTGCTCATGCTCAAACAGAAAGGCTTTGTAGGTTTTCAGCGCATACCTTTATTTATTACGGACGTTCGACGTCCCACGTCAAAGTGCACCTAACACTAGCACTTACTTGAACAGAAGGGGTTTGTTGGCGAAGAGGACTGAGACCTTCTCAGTTACTATTTTCAGCTCCTACCTATACTTGTTACGGACGCCCTATATCCCAAGTCAAAGTGCACCTAACACTAGCACTTACTTGAACAGAAGGGGTTTGTTGGCGAAAAGGCCTGAGACCTCCTCAGTTACGGTTTTCAGCGTCTACATAATACTTATTCATTGTTACGGACGCCCGATGTCCCGAGTCAAAGTGCACCTAACACTAGCACTTACTTGAACAGAAGGGGTTTGTTGGCGAAGAGGCCTGAGGCCTTCTCTTTCGCGGCTTGCAGCCCCTGCATGGCGGATGCCCGATGTCCCACATGAAAGTGCACCTAACACCTGGAGACAACCAAAATCGAATATTAATTAAGTCACAAAACAAATAAAGTGGTAAGTGTTTATTACGCGGTTCTTATTTACGCGGTAGAATACAAAGGGTTGATGTGAATGGACAGCGATCGCCGGGGTCATTGGTCTCCACGGGTGTACCACAGGGATCTATATTGGGGCCTTTCCTTTTCCTTATCTACATAAATGACTTGCCACATCTCATAGAGACCCACCATGACAAAGTATTGTTTGCTGACGACACCTCACTTATTTTTAAAGTCAAACGACAGCAACAAGCTTGGAATGATGTAAACAATGCTATTTCGAAAGTAGTAAACTGGTTTAATATGAATAACTTAATGTTGAATGAGAAAAAAACTAAATGTATTAAATTTGTTACAAGTAACGTAAAACATCAACAGGCTATTATATTTGTGAAAGGTGAGGAATTGGAAATAGTTGAAAGTACAGTCTTTCTTGGTATAACACTAGACTCTAAGCTTCAGTGGGGTCCTCACATATCTAATCTCTCGAATAAACTGAGTTCTGCAGCTTTTGCAGTGAGCAAGATCCGTCAATTAACTGACGTCGATACAGCTCGGTTAGTATATTTTAGTTATTTTCATAGCATTATGTCGTATGGCATTTTATTATGGGGCAGTGCTGCCAATTCAGAGACTAACACTATTTTTGTTCTGCAGAAGAGGGCTATTTGAGCGATATATTAAATGAGCCCTAGAGACTCACTTAGAGATAAGTTTAAGGTTATTAATATAATGACATTGTATTCTCAATACATCTATGAGAATATTATGTATGTACATAAAAATATTATCAATTTTAGGAAAAATTGTGACATACATAATATTAATACTAGAAACAAACATAAGCTCGCAGTACCCGCCACTCGGCTCCATAAAATTAAGAAATCATTCATGGGTAATTGTGTAAGATTTTATAATATACTTCCAGTAAATGTTACTGAATTTTCAGTCAACAAATTTAAGAATTTTGTAAAGCGTAAACTTATATCTAAAGCTTATTATAGTACACAAGACTACATGAATGATAAAACACCGTGGGAGTAATTTAGGATTTAATTATTAGTTTGTTAAAGTCATGACGTTCAATTACGATAATTTACGCTTGGAGACCTTGTACATCTCCAAACGTGCATTACATAATGTTATTATTATATACCTATTCGGAGAGAAACCTTACTTCTCTATAAATTATTACTTATAAATGTTGTGACTTTTAGAGACTTTACATCTCTTGTTATTATTATTATATTTCAATTTGTTTAAAATCAATTTTATGTTTTTTTTTTTAATGAATGTTAGTTGTAAGATGTACCATCATTGTTTGAAAAAATAATTCCCGCCAAGTTTCTTACCGGTTCTTCTTGGGTCAGCGGTGTAGGGTTCGAACCGGAAGTAGTTTTCATATCTAGACGATTCAAAAGAGTTTGTTGCTATTCCAATTTGAATAAAGAATTATATGACTTTGACTTTGACTTTGTCTTTTAATATTTAACTAAAACAAAAGACACAAAAATTCAACTTAAATTGTTTTCCAATTATCAAGTATTTGGCACTGGCAGCGCGACTTGAATAGGTTAGGCAATGATGACGACATTTGACAAAAGTCATACTCTTATTACTGGCATAAATAAAAAAGCTAATCAATACGGTTTAAGAAGGTTTCATACTATTCCACGTTGGCAGTTACGCTTTATAAGCTGCTAACACATATAGGTTATCCTAAAGAAAGAACTCGTTTTTTTTTTTATTTCTTCGTAGGTACCGATACCGCAGTAATTTCTACATCTACATCAATTTCTGGGCAGTGAGTTCTAGTTTCTAGTCTTAATTGACAGACCTACATGAATGTAAATAGGTATCTCATAAAATATGATTTATAATTTTGAACGAAGCTTGCACATACAGCCTAAGCACTTTGAGATTACACTACTCGTAGACCGTTGTACTTATTATAAGCATTTTTTTGTAACCGACCCTGAACATTAGCACTGATACAGAACACAGACTAATAATGTACATTGAGTCACCTCTTACGCAAGAGTGTCAATCTGATACCTGCTTTTCATTACTTTAGCAACTAATTAGTAACGGGTTAAGAAAAACATCAAACACAAGGTTCAGATAAACATCAGCTGTCCTATTCTTTTTTGTGTCTTAGGCACTGGTCTCACCGCGAGCTACTAAGCTATGAACTATCAACTATAAACACGAACAAAAAATACGCACTCTCGTGTAAATAAATGAGACACGGCGGTACTCAGTTTATCCGACTGATAAATTGTGAAACAGACCTAAAATCTAAAAAAAATAAATTATGTTTTTTTTTTATGGAAGTCTCACTGCCTCATTCATGGAGACACAAGTATTCATTGACCAGGTAAATATGTAGGGACTTTATAGAGATATAAATAATATATATCAATGATACTGACACTGTTACATAACGAGTAGCTATACATAGCTATAGCTATATGCACACCCCCACCCCAAGCAAGAAAATCGATAATTAACTTTCGTACATTACCCAAAAAGGAAATTCGTCTCTTCAATAAATAAATATGATTATCAAGCACAGAATATAGTAAAAAAATTAAAAACTTACATAGCTCCAGATCCCGGTATTCGCAGCTACGCGTCTGTCGATGGCGTAGCCCCCGCGCGCCTCTACGCCGTAGCTTCACGGCTGCGCGTAGCCTACCCCGCCATTGGCCAAGCTGGCTACGTACGTAGACACTAACCCGCCAATCACAGCCGCAGCTGAAAAGGGGGCGTGGTTTTGAATTTTCAGAAATTTTCAGGAAGACCCAAAAGCCTCAACAATGTTTCCACACGAGTGCAGTGGGGGTGCTTTATGCAGTTCTTGGAGCTATTATTGATTTTCAAATGGATTCTCGTTGCTGCCACGTTAAATTACATTTAAGTAGTACTTGTACCTACATGTTATTAATAAAGTATTCATACATACATACATCATCAGCCTATGATAGTCCACTGCTGGACGTAAGCCTCTCCTATTTATAGACGCATTACTTAGGAGGTAAATGCCCATAATCGCCACGCTGGGCACGCGGATTGGCGATCGCAGTAATGTGTCCACTATAATGACGCTGCCCATCATTAATCTTTTATCAAATAATGGTCAGTGACACTTCAATCCCTTAGTCAACTTTTACGACACCCGCAGGAGGAGTTGGGGTGACAAATGTATTCTTACTGCCGTCACCACACTCATGAATGCACTAGCTACTCGTACCTAATACATTTTTCTCCATTTATAAGGTTTCCGTATTAAAGTAGGTACTCTACAAAAAGTTTTTTTCTAAAGACAAAATTTTAAGAGGTATCCGCTCCAGCAGAAAAAAAAGGTCCCCCTCCCTCTAACTTTTGATCCGTGGGTCTAAAAATTATGAAAAAAATCATAATTCATTTTAAAGAATACGTTAAAATAAAACTATTTCGAACATAATCGGCCCGGCCGTTTTTGAGTAACTATGGAATTGGAAACCGACACAGAGCATGGCCCGACATGCTCTTGGCGGGTTTTTCCTATTGTCATCATTGTAATCCAAGAAAACATAAGAAATTCCTTAAAACCCTAATTCGTAGTTTTGTCGGCTGAACTCCGCCTCAACATAGTTTTTCACTAAAACCTAAATTTATTAATTAAAATTTTAATGAAAGCCATTAAGCATCGGAAACATATAGATATATTTCCGATTGCGTTCCGTTGTAGACAACACAGGCTTCGTCAGAGGGCAACAAACGCAAAATAAATCAGCAACAGGCTTCGTCTCATACACATCAATGATGGGATCCGCAACAAGCTTCGTCATATTATCTACATGCTAACACAACAGGACTTAGCTGATGAAATCATCCCGAACCGTACCCGGCCCAAAAGTCCGTTATTAAAATCCAAAACCTTTATTATTAGTAGAAGTACAGCAAAAGTCACTATGCCAGTACTCAAACAGCATCAAAGTGGTATCTATTCGTATTAACATGTCAATAACAGCACTGTAAGTATTTTTTCCCCTCACTAGCTCGTAAAGCGCTCGTTTATCGTTTAATACGAACGGGTAAAAACGCTTTTTATACACTTGTGAATAAAGTAATTTGACATTGCTCTAATTCCTATAGCCCCCTACTGCCTAGTATAAGTGGATCTGTATGACCGTAGTATACATGCGCAATCGGAGCTCACATGTTAAATTGGTCGTTCTCATGGGTGACTTTGTAAACCATTGGCTATATTTAAGTTCCAGAAGTAACTCTATTCTACGATACGTTTTGACATTGAGTTTTAAATGGTTTCTTTAAGTTAATTTACATTTGGATGAGATTTGTAATCATATTTCCTCGCGATAGTGAGGGGAAAAAAGTTGTATTACACTTGGCGGCAAAGTTTGTTCAACTCTCATGCCTTGAGACCTTCGCAATGCTCAAGATTCCAGCTTTTGAACCACTCGCTACGCTCGTGGCTCAATTTTGGAATCTTTCGCTAGCTCAGGTCTCAACATTGGCACGACAGTTAAAGAACAACTTTGCCCCCTTGTATAATAAATAACTATTTCAGCACCCAAAATAACAGGAGTCCTTCTCATCTGGTCAGGCCATGCATAGTATGAACGAATGCAATGGCTTCAAGCATGCTTCAAGGTATTGTCATATAACAAACATTTTTTCAGATTAGTACATTTTAATAATATTGAATTAAGTTATAATATTGAATCAAAAGTTTTCAAAGGTAGCATAAAATTGTAGCATTTTAGACTTTTTATTTATTTATAACATGTTTTTCGATTCTTCGGTTTTAATTTCATTATAACTGAAACCTTTTATATCAAATATTGAATGAATAATTAGAAAAATCACGACGAAACTTATCAATAAACAATGAAGCCGCAATGACTCAAGATATTTGTATGCTATATTAGTTTGCTGTGGCCAGTAGGTACGTTTATATTAGGTATGCTTTTCTAGATTCACAAATACATCAAATAAAATTATTAAATCCAGTGCCTGCTCCAAAAACCCCAAACTATATAAAAGTACAGGAAATAAAAGACGCAAAGTGGAACTTGGAAAAGCACACCTATTTCGTGCGACAAAATAAAATAAATAAAATGTCCGAAACCTAACTATGTATTGAAGGATATCCTTTACTCAAATTGAGTGATTTGAATTGTTATATTTAGAGTTATTTTACTTAGTGGATATCAACGAAATAAAGGTAAATTGTCATTCTAAACTTATGATATGGATGTAGATAAAGTTATGTATATGACTGTACATAATTAGGCATTAAGCACTCGTGTGATCTTATTATGAAAACATGTTATACAACCACATCTAAACATGCCTCTTAATATTATGCGCCAGCCATATAAATAACTATTATTTAATTAAATTTTAATAGTTAACTATCACTTGCCTTTCAATTAACTTATAATTAGGATTGATTTGTTCGCTTTGTATGTATGTATTGTGTGCATGTAAATTCTTTATTGTATACAAAACACTTTGTTTTGATTGTCTCAATGAAAATATTGCAATGTGACTGTACCCAGTACCCTGTCTACTGCTCCATGAATCACCCTGCATATGGATTTATACAGAGTGTATTTGAAAACAGGCAAACTTTTTAGCCTAGTGATGACCAGGTCTAGTACCTATAGTACAATAGCATAGTTTCTTATCGATTTTTTAAAATACTGAATCCCTAACTAATTTTAAATATACTAAGGTTTATTTCATCAACCTGTAAGAGCACTAGAGTGTCTGTCCTGAACTCGAAATAAGAACTTGCCACTTGTTGAAATAGTAATACTATCATGAATATTTTAAAGCTTTTATACAGTATTTTATATACGTAATGTAGAGTATTTAAAGGTTTGACTCCCGTTCAAATGCATACCTAATGTATATTGGTCTTTGGCATTGTATTTGTGATGCAGATACATCAGACATTGGCGTCCAAAAGGAAATTAAAATTATCCGTAGAATACAAAATTAACAAATTAACAAAAAAGATCTATAGTCAAGAAAAAATCACCAATTATCATCATAGGGGAGGGGCGGTCTTCGGACAAATCACGTGTAATTTTTTGTTACTCTCGAATCTGCTGAACAGCATTATAGCCAGTAAAGATCTTTACTTTTTTATCAAACACTTTCTAAATACTATGTTTTAAAACTTCGCGAACATAAGTACGTAAATTTAAGTGTTATTACAAGGAGTACTTCAGTTGGCAAAAAATTACACGTCATATTGGCTGGGGGGGGTGGGGGTCCAGAAAATATCACCAGATATCACCATGGGGGGGTGGGGGGGGGTCTAAAACAGGCCAAACTCGGGTGACGCGATTAATGGACAAACCCTTAGATAAAAAAAGTACAAATCAAAATATTTAGTTAATAAATAATTTGCTTCGTATTTTCACAATACGTTCAACTAAGATAATGTTGACATATCTCGGTGTCTAGTTTTCTGCTAATATACCTCTTCAAGCCATTAACAACATATTTTAATCACAAAAGAATCGGACCAGTAGTTTTGAAGATATTTAGGAAAGTAAAAAAAACTTTTAAGTAACATTTCTAGGAAACTGTCAATAATTATGACATAATACTTGACCGAATAATAACTAGCAATATTACTAATGGATACGATATACTAATTGGCTGATACCGTCAGGGGCATATTTTGTTCCTTTACACGGCCTTTATTAATACTTTTTAAATAAACTCTCCGTACTAAAATATCGCCCTTTCAAATCTCTAGATCGAATCACGCTAGACCTGCTCAAAGACAAATGCCTACCGCGTTACCCAGACAAGCATATCGATATAACGGAGTTCATTTCACGGACACTGGAGACCGCAAATGAAGTTTCCGCGCTTCGCCGACCACCGCCGATATTCGATATTAAGCATTCAGCGTTTTGCGAACCCATCGTTACGGTGACGGGAGGATACTATAGACAATGTTAGAAGTTTTTTATTTGCAAGATGGTGACGACCAGTAGGTTTATGGCGTGTTTAATCGTTTGTCGTAGTGACCGTCACGTTCAAACAAGCATGCAATTGCGAAAGTTACGCGTAGCATGATAAATAGATAAAACGGGACCATAATAAGCCACCTGGGGGGCTACCGGGACCTGTTAAAAGAGATTCATTTTAGGTTTGGTTGGCTTGTCATTTTTGACAGATAGGTATTCTATGGAACTGACAGATCGCAATTCAGTTTAAGTTCTAAACTGAATTGCATTAGTAGATCGTAGTAGGCCCCTGGACTCCCTCGTTAATAATTGGCCAGAATTTACACAAAATAGGGAGGTGTCAAGGGGGAGGCCTTTGCTTTTTACTGAGGACAGCAATAAGGCTAGGGAAAAAAGACAACAAAAAAGAGAATATTATCGCAGTTTTTGTGTAATTTTACCATAATGCGATTCATGTTCAAAATAGTTTTCCTTGAAAGTTTTAATTAAACTTTACTCCCATAAATTTCTTCGCCATAGAGCGCCTCTGCAACGATTGAAAAAGTTCAAAAGCGATTGTGGTGATTTCTTTATAATTATCATGTTTGTTTGTCCATACATCCACTTGGAAAATATAAAATAAATATTTCCTACACATCACACACTGACCTTGCGTCTATTTCAAACGATTTCAGGTGTAAATGCCCTGAAGACATCGCTTTTTGTGGTTGACTAGACCTATGCGAGAGTGGCAAACTTTGCCACAAGACTGACAGGGAAAGTTCGTGTCTGATGTTAACAAATTCAAATTCGGAACACAAGTAAATTATTTTGTAGGCCTCTGTTTATCTACTTAAATCGTTAATGATCATTAATAAAAATATTATGTTTTTGGGGTCGACTCCATTCATGTTATTATCATTGTCGCGGGCACTGAAGCTTGCAAATGAAGTTTCTGCGGTCCAGCGACCACCGCCGATATTCGATATTATTCAGCGTTTTGTAAATTCACCCATCAGAGTGTTTTCATATGATCCGATCCGTAATCGAATTTATTGTCCGAAACCTGTGGTTAGCCAGTCTGCGGATTCAAACTATTTGCACAGGTGCACACTATGAACAAAAAATGTTTGTCCATCAAGCTATCTAGGTCTCCGATATCTGATGTGCTAGTTCCGATATCGAATGTCGGATATCCCCAGCCCAGGAAGATAGATGTCAGAGAGCATTCTGTGCTATCAAACGGGTCATACAGCGTTCGCGAAAGCGGGCATTTTTCCTGTGGTCATTGCGAAAGTAACCGGTTCTGGGACATACAAATTAGGTTTTGACCACATAATTCTTAAGAACCAGAAGCCATTCGGCTTGAATTCATCCAACAAGAAAATTGGGGTTCTAGAGCTTTTAACTTTCTTATGTCCACATGAAAGATTTGTAACTTAACTCATTCAAAAAAATCTGTATGACCCAAACACGCCGTTCGTGCGCTGTTACTTTATTTTGAAAAACACAAAATGTTTAAATTAATAAAATAGGTAACTATAGTTAACTTATTACTCGCAATCATATGTGGCATCCGAGTCAGGATCGGAGAATGTGAGTACGCTCATAAGAAGTCGAAATCATAAGAAGAGAAGTCATAAGAAACAGCGGCAAAATACCCTGGATTTTTAAATCGTTCGGCTTATCAGAGTAGACGTTTTGCAAAGGGTCGAAATGTGCTTTTTAAACGACGTCATTATGAAATTGCTTGGCGAATTGAGGAAGTTCCTAGTACCTGTTTTTTTTTTGTTTCTTTATTTTTCCACTACTGTTTTATTAAACGGCACTAGTATCTACTTAGTTCTACTTGCTCAATCGGGGCTAGGCTGTTAACACGAGATAAAATAAATACTCATACCTATTATCAAAAAGGTATAGACTTAACTAGTTAATCCCATCATACAAGCTAGATCACACAAGTGGGGCTTAGATTACTAAAACAATAATTATTAAAACAATAAGTCCCAGAGTAAAAAAAAAACAGAACATGCTCAAGTCGGCATATTGTAAGTATGTAGTTGGTTGGTTGGATAGTTACAAATCATTGAATCAAGCATTTAAATTCGAAACCCTAAAACATTTCGCATAAACATATCCCCGATTTGCCTGACAAACTGCAGCCAACCCTATCCTGATTAATGCATTCTTTTATAATCTAAAACGTCAGGGGCCCCCAATCCACCGAAACCGCTGACTGCGGCCCGCTCGCAGATCGTAATGAACGGAGTTACCATTTCGCTGCATTTGCGTATTCTCTGCGAGGCAGTGGGCGGGAATTTGGACTGACACTAAATTTATGGCTTAGGGACTATGCAAAATAATGTTGTCTAGTCGGTTGGTTGCGTTTATTGTGTAAATCTGAGCAAACGTTTAATTTTATTAGTATATAAGCTCAGGAGCCGCCTATTTTCAGGTTTATGTAATTTGTCTTAGAAAACGCTGCAAATATTTTGAATTCGAATAAGGTCAGTGGTTTACAGTTAGAACCGGAAGTAGTTTTAACTTTATGAGTAACCAAGTGTTACTTAGACCATTCAAAAGAGTTTGTTGCTATTTCAATTTGAATAAAGAATCATTTGACATTTGGCGTAAGGGTTAGTGGGATCGACTTTAATATGAAATCATAGAATTTTTCCTGATTTTTATGTCCATTCCAAAAATATATTCAATTTATCGTCAGATTACTCCGTAAATATAACAATAGCGAATCATGACAAAAAAGCTCCTTTTACCATACATTTTTGGTGTTTTTTTGAAGAGCTCATAAATTTTGTCTCTGCAAAGCAATCCATTCCTGGACGATTAATTCAGGGAAATTCCAATACAACCCGATGATACAAATGAATCCGCCGTTCCTGTAAATATTATAGTTGTTTGAAATTAATATTATGAGGATGAATGGGCTGTAAAAGTCTATACCATTTTTCCCCTCGGACACACTGACTGAGGTGAACAAGTTTCAGAGGTTTCCCCACAGAACCCAAGGTAAGTTCTTCAAAAAAGAAGTTTGGTTCTCAAAGGGTCTGCAACTCGTATAAAATATGAATAACCGCATTGGTATTTAAAAAAAATCATCATCAGCATGTTTGCAGGACTAATTTATGGTTTTTTTTTTTTTGTCTCGTTATTTAACTTTTTTTTTTTACTGGAATTAGATAACTTTTCTTTTGTCTTTCTATACCCATCAGAGTCATGAAACTAATAATAATTGTGATGCGCAGCGATTGGGGCTATGGGTGCAAAACTTAAAAAATTAAAAATACCAGCCAAGAAAAATACGAATATTAATGAAAAATACAATGTTTGGGAGTGTAGATATATTTTATGAATGTATGTGCTCTTTCATGTCCACTTAACAAGTTTTGTTAAGTTTTACACCCAAAGTTCCGAACACAGGGTGCTTAGACAAGTTGCCAATCGCTAACGCTTAATCGTCAATCGTAAACGAAAGGCAGGTAACGGTCTCTTTTGCACTAATATGAAAGAGTGACAGAGAGGGAAAACTACGATACGCTACTAAGCGTTAGTTATTGGTAACTTGGCTAAGCATCATGGTGATGCGTTTAAGTGCACATTCAGTATAAATTCTAATTCGGAGAAAATAGCGGAACAAAATTTCATCTGGATTATTTTCATTCAACATTTTTTCGCAAAATGGCTGGATGTGCTTCCGGATGACCACTATACTTATTACATCCTGTTAAGATATACATGTACGAGTATCGAGCTGAGAGTGGTTACTCCGCAAGGACCGGTGAGGGTGGCTCGAGGACCGATAAGCGCTGAGTAGAGGAGTGTCGATCGCTATTAAGTGCCGGTCGATAATTGCAGGAACAGTTCTTAGTAAAATAGCAAACATTATCAATTTTTTTTGTTTTGAGAGTACACCGTTAGAGTATTAGAATACCATTATAATATAAATAATAATTTAATAATTGTGCCTCTTGTGTAGGGTTAATTTTTAGGGAATTGATTCTCATGTCATATTGATCAACTTTTACTATGGGACCGACATCTGATTCGAAAAAAAAATCTGATGTTCCATATCCCATGGTAAAAATGTATTAATATGATTTCAGGATTAACCTCCTAAAGTTTATGTAACGCTGTAGGTATGTATAGGCAAATACTAGGTAAACGACCAAAATTGAATGTTATGTGTGACAGTCCACCACATAGGCCAACTGATGTTGCTCCTGCACCACATATGCGTTACCGATCCGGGAAATTCAAGAACATTTGCTGTACTGATTTCAAAAGGAACAAAAGAAACAATTCGTTTAATTAGTTCCCAATCGGTATCTTACTGCCGTGTGGAAGCATATATTTGTCACCACCCCAACTCTTCCTACGGGTGTCGCAAGAATCAACTAAGGAATTGAAGTGTGATCGTTCTTTGATAAAAGATTAATGATGGTTAGTAGCATCATCATAGTGGACACATTAAATACTGAGATCGCCAATTCACTTGCCGAGCGTGGCGAATATGAGCATTTAATGCGTAGTTAATAGGAGAGGCCTACGTCCAGCAGTGAACTAACATAGGCTGATGATGTATGTTTGTCTTAGTGCATCCTTTTACTTTACCCTTCAGCAAAAAATATGGTGATAAATTTTAGGAATCCAAAAACCATGTAAATAAAATTGTTTTTAAAAATGTGTGGATATTCAAATGTTAACCATTCGTGCACTTTATGTCCATTATAATACGAGCCACAAATGGTCAGTTACCTGTGTTGCCGATATTACATGTAACAAAGATGGCGAGGGGTGACTGAAGAGTGACATTTACCGCTCAAGAGCGACGAGGGCCGATAAAGCTGAGCGCGCGATATCAAGGAGCGATCACCTCTTTAATTGCATTTTAAGGCAACGCTTAGACTTTTAAATTGAACTGTAGGCTTAGCACGTAGGTAGAGCGACAATACAAGTATGTCGCTGCAACATAAGACTATCAAAAGTATTCGATCCGATCCGACCGATTAATAGTACGGACCGACATTTTTTTTTCATAGCCGCCTTTTCCTTTTATATTGCCAAATGTTGTTGGACAGCGTAAATCATATACATGCAACATATAGTTTGTATCAATAACTTTAGTAACAGCGATCGTAATTTTGGTTTCGATTAAAGCCTTAACTATGTACATTTTTATTGCAATCGACTCTTAATTATACCTCGTGAATCAATCATTTAAAGGCTGTAGTAACCACTAGAGCGTTATTCATTTTAAATAATATTATGCAACAATGTAACGCTATTACTAATCAAACACAGAAGAATTTTATAGCTATTTGATAGACAATAATGGCAAGCAAAGTTTTAACAATGTGACGATACATCACATGCTGAATTATTATGTATGGCAAAATATAAGGCGGATTTTTGCAATAAAATTTATGAAACATTATTTCGTAGGGCTTTTACTAATTACTTACTTTAGCTGTTGTAATTAGCAATGTACACGTTACAGAACATTCTCAAAATTAGAGCAATATACTCGAAAATTTAAGAATAAGTTCACACATTGAGAATTATTCCATGAAAACTTGTAAAAAAGTGTTATGAAGAATACTGTATTTCACAATTGAGTAAACAAGACATAAAATGTACCTACTAAATGTTGGAATACTAAATGTTGCCAAGCTACTAAATGTTGGAACGATATACCTCCTCCAATACGAACATTAAACAGCAAACCTCATTTCAAATTAAAATTACGCCAGCATTTATTAGAAATTAAAAAAAAAAGTACCTAAACACTCCAGTATCTATCAGTCATTCGCATATATATATATATATATATATATTTCTTCCTCTTTATTCGCTCCAAATACGATTATCTACTTGTTCAGTTAAATAGTAACTTCCTATCAGTTTTAGACAATCACACATACTTTATATCTATTTCTTATCTTATTAACCACTCAATACAATAATAATACACATACACACTTATAATTATAAACATAGCACAATAACTCATTTACACAATCTTTCCTTTTTCTACTTATGTACAATTTTCAACACGTTTATTTATATTTCTGCGTTAGTACGGATGGATATACATAGACTTGCGCTGCACTAGTCGTCTTTGCACTAGTGTAGATTTAGTGGTTCTGACGGAAGATCAGCGCTGTGGACTCTCGAGTCTACAGCACGTATGCTGAGTCAGCGCCAATTCTATACCACGACACATGACTCTTGCGCAAATAAACTATAGGTTAACTTAATTCATAAGTTTTAATGTTATGTATTTATTTTGTTTAGTTTTTGTTTTCCTTTTTTATGTTTGTATCACTGCGAATGTAAGTTGTGGTTTGAATAAAGTTTTTATCTATCTATCTATCTATCTACCTTAAAAGGCATGCATATAGGCATTTTGGCATGATTAGATTGCTTGTAAAATTTAAGTTGCCGAGAACATTCTCAATAGAAATTTCACAACTTATGAAACTTCTCGATAATTATATATAGCTTCATTGCTAGTTGTAATATCAAAAAACACGCTGTATATTACTGGTATAAGACATGAATAATGATTTTGTACGATACAGCATGATATTACAGCATGGTGTATAACCGATGCTCGGTGTGTTGTGTGGGGAGCTGCACTTATTCTCGAGAGCCGATAAGTGTGCGCCATCGAGCTCCGTCACGGCTTCGGAAGCATTTAACACAATGTTTCCAAATTATACCACGTTTCAGGGTCATTTGCAGTAAATTTTCGTTTCATACATTTAGTATGGGAGTAACTAAACTGAGTAATCTCAATTTACATACTTATTTTTGTGACATTAGAGACATTTTTGGTTCATAACTGAAAAGTACGCACGATGCTGGATAAAATGGTGTATTACAGTCCATTATCGCATATAAAAATTAAAAGTTACACTTTTACTGCAAGTGACCCTTCAAAGAGATTTACCTCAATAGATATTACTTGGGACCAATCAAAAAATACCTATCAATACATACATATAATGAAGCTTGTACATGGAAAGAAGTCGAAAATCTAAACATGGAAGATATTTAGTAAAATATTATTGAGCCGATCTTAAAATCGATAAGATCACATCTAGGTATTTAATATTTAGATATAATGATCACAAATGAATTACGTGACATTTGTAAGCATTTCAATAGTAACAGCATGCTTTTCAACTAATTAGAATTTAACTATCCGAAAATAAATGGATTTTTTCCATTGAGTACATTCAAACTTTAAGATTACGCAATTGGTCCGAATTAACCTAATCTAGGGCTGTAGAAAATTACTCTTAAGTAATATTTGACGACAAACATGAAAATATGCCTCATTTACAACCTCTCTACAATAATTGCTACCTATGAGGAATAAATAAAGCTAAGTTTGATGGTTAAGCAGATAATAAAAGTAGCATTTAGGTAATAATTGTCGGTTATAATACATATAGGTACAAATACTGATTAATGGAAGGAATGGAACTATCTTGTAAGAGTCAGAATTAAAAAAAATACTTTAATGAGCAAAATAAATCAATTCAGCTTTGTCAGATAGGTACAGACATGACAAACAACAGGCATCGTCATTTCCTACTGATGCAGTGTCAGAATTGACTTCTTATTACTTTACTGCGCAATTTCGATTACCTAAGAGAGTTCCAAGATGCTGATTTTCGGTACAAACAGCAACACTCCTAACTGACCATTAAAGACAGAGCAGAGAGAAAATGAAAGAGATAAATATATTTATATTATGTCAACTTCAAATTAAATAATACACGGGAATGTTGATTGTTCGCACTGTTCGCAACTTGGTCGAATAATACGAATCGGGTTTCGAAATCTTATGAGACTGGTATCACGACTTCGGCCGAACTCTGCTGACCAATGGGGCGGCATTGCTACGGTTAACCAATGATCGCCGGCGGTTTCTTCAGAAGGTGACATTACCATAGTTACGTAATAACAAAAACGTTTATCCAATGATTGAACGTGATTTTTCCGGAAACTGACGTTACTATAGTTACGTTGTATATAACATCCGCTTTAGTCCTGGAGAAGTCAATCTAACTTCAGAGCCGGTAATTTGACTGCTAAGCTGCTATGTAGAAATTTCCGTTCATTTTCCTTTCAAAGGCTGTCACTGTCAGATATTTTTTCAAAGTTAGAATTTCAGCCAGAAACTATGAAGTCTCTATTAAACATTTGTATGGCTACTGACAGATTAAAGGATTATAGGTAGACTGTCAAACGTCAATCTACCATATTTCCACAAAGGTTACATAAGTATTCGACTAACGTCAACTAAGAGATGTGACGAATGATAATAAAGACAGCAATAACATTTGTCTCTGTCAGTTAAAAATAATAATTTAAGCTGTATTTTAATTTAAGTTTACCTTTTTACACCAAATAAATGAATTCTATTCTCTATTCTATTCTTTAAAATGGCCCGATAACATGGCTACTTATAAAAATATCTTGACTTGAAAAAATACCTCGCCTATTAATGTCAGATAAATCATGGCATCCGATTTGAAAAAAACGAGAATGTATTACTAAACTGTTTTAGACAAATCTATGAAGAACTGTCGTTATCCAGTTTCCACTAGGAACAACGACATCTAGCGTCTAATAATGGCCGATAGCTAATTCTTAATTTTCGTAGTTGAAGGAATTTTTATTATGTCAACTAGTTTTCAAAAACTGAAATTTTGACGCAACAAAGGTTCGATGACATATCATCGGGGACCATCGGAAATGTCGCGATCGTGCCTACTAACGAAAAATACCGAACCCATAATATTACACGACCAAATTGCATCCTTTGCCAAGTGGCTCAACATTGACATGTGACTGTAAGTGTGATTCTCTTTCATGCAATATTTCCAATTTCTGAAGTGTATACCTAGCTGTGTTGCTGTTTGTACATAACAAGTAGGTATTGTATAGTCAACAATTTAGAACTCTAGGCCACTCGGGAACCTTGTCACACAGTGACAAGTTTTTTTCTATTGCATTGTACTGATTGCTGACGAACGTATTAGGCATTAACAAATGTCACCACACTCACTTAAAAAAATATTTTCATCAGTTTATAGGATATAAAAATAAAAGAGCCGTATTTCCTTGAATTATCGGGGGTAAATAATAATATTTATACCTTCGAAAAATTTTACATAGCCAATTGGTTAAGTGTACATTCATTCACCAGTCAATTGCACTACATTAATAATATTAACTACTCTATCAACGCTAAGGTATAATGTAGAATCGATAATAGAGTCATTTGCGTCAAAAATCGCATCAGTTCAGAGACACCTCATCACCTCCAAACGAACCTTTTTCCGCACGATTGCGTGTCACCGGGGGCATCCCTCCCCCTCACTCTCCAGCCCAACATCTCGCTCCATCCCCCTCGCTCAAGCTATTCATGACTTATTAACTCCTCTGTGGTATCATGGCAACCTCCGGTTCGGCGATTTAATATAGAAAATTGGGAAGTCAGACGGAAATAAGATCTATACAATTTATTAAATTCTTTGGACTCGTGTCGATTAAATTTTAAGTGGTTTTGATTTGATTTTGTTACTATTGAAGTGTTTTGATTATTACGGTAGGCAATTTTTATAATTAAGTAACTGTGATTATTCTGATACATGTATAACTCTAACAGGTAACATAGAAAGACAAATTTTTAATATTCATTTTCTTTTTCTTGTAAGAAGATACTATTTTTTTTTAATTTCATCGTTATTTTTTAGGTTGACAATAGAAAGTCCTTGAAAAGAAATGTGCCACTTTCTATCAAGAAAGAAAAGACCTGTTTTTAAATAGGCGCCGTAAAAAAAAAATCTGTATCCCCCACTCGAACCGGCCATCTTATTAACGCGAACTCAATAATCGGTAATTTCTTTCACTGTAATGGTGCTATAATAGGCACAAAAGAGACAAATGCCCAAAATCGGAGGTTTTCGGGGTTACGAGTCCGGACATGCGTACAGTCAAATGGAACCCTAGGCTAGTCGGGAGCCATGTTGAAATTATAAATCATATTGTAAGAAATATCATACTACTTGTCTACTTGTATAAATATTTAAATACACTACTTGTCATTTAGTCATGGTTCTATACTCTGTTTGGTTAGGTATTTAAAAAAAAAAGTAAACAATCTTGCAGTCTATTTTTATTAAAAAAAGCATTTAAAAATCCAAACTAGGTAAAGTCCATTCATCCTTAGTTGTCTTATCTAGTAAACAACTTTCTAACCTAAAAGTATACGGTTTCTGTTGTAAACTGCCATATTTGCCTATACCAAAATACCCGAGTCCGTATTTCTGCAGTCCGTCCGTAGTGATTAGTAAATTGCTTAATTTTTAATCAAGAAAACAGCAGTTTACAACAGAAAAAGTGTACTTTTAGGTTAGAAAGTTATTTACTAGATAAGACAACTAAGGATGAATGGACCGTACTTCATTAATCAAAACAATGTAAATCACTGTATTTCCTTGTTACGTTATGTATATTTGCTAAAATTTATTTCCTACTCGTAGTTTTCAATGAAAACTAAAAAGATACTGCAAGATTATTTACCTTTTTTTAAATACCTAACCAAACATAGTATAGAGTGGCTTAGAATTTGAAATGGCTCAGTGTACAACAGTAGGACTACACCTACAAAAATCTTGCAAATAACTGAATATTCTTGAACGAAATTCAATTTCAAAATACATTCGAACAGTATCGGTATTTGTTTTAAAATCCCGCCGACGGAACGCTCGTCCCGTGTTTGCCGACAGATCGCTCCCTAAGGAGAGAGGAGCAATAAAGTGCTCTAAACCCGGCGATATTTATTGGAAATACATCGCGGCGATTTACTGGTATTTGAGGTTGGGAGTTTTGATATAAAATGACGTCACATCAATTTGACGTCACGCTGCATAAAGGATTTTAAATATTTAAGTATGTTGTTATTGTTAATCATTAGTCGCCATGCAATCATTTAATCACGAACAATTGAGGTACCTAAGCAAATTATTGCGTGTAGAAAAATATATCGATACGTTTGGGTTCAATAGTCGTAAAGGACATTTTAACGAAAATGAGTTGTACAATACAGTTTTGTTACATTCAGAATTTCAAGCGCTATCGATCTGTATAGTTAAAGTTTCGATATCTCTTAAAAAGTTGTCTTTACGACTAAGATTTTCTATATGGACTTACAAAAATAGCTTAGCGAATGGGGCGTAAATATCAAGTCCTACCTACTTTAAATGTTAATGAAACTATTTTGTTTTATTTTTAATGGGACACATTTCATTGAGTGACATTGTTAGCTCATTCCAACGAAAATAGAAATCAGAATTTCTCTCTAACCTGAAGCACATCACCCGACCTGCTTTAAATTCTATGCAGCGAAAATCTATAAGTATGTTTATCTTCATTCATAAGGCAATATTTATTTAGAAATACGAATGAAATAAATGTTTTATGCCGTAGATACGTATTTACGATTATTTCTACGATTTAATAAATTATTTAACCCAATTATACTACGAAACCCTAAAAATGCAGGTGCTAATAATTGGGTGCCCATAGAAAATAATTTTGTGCCGTCATTTTTTAGACAGATAATAGGTATTAATTCAAGACCTACTCTGTAGAATTTTCGATTGGCCCTGAATATTTCATGAGACTGACACGACATTGACTATTTCGTGCACATTACCTTTAAAATATCTACATAATGTCTGTGGAATGAGCGTGGCGTACGCAATTGTGATGAAGTCACTATAGTTATTTAAGAACACACATAGAAATCAAGACAGCAATAGTGTAATAAGTTTTGTTCTGGCCTTGATAAAAGTTATTTACCTCTGTAGAAATGTTTGAACAGATGAATGATTAATTGCGAAATCAAAGCTACAATTACATATTTTGAACTTGTATGTTTCTTTATAATAACGCCCCACGTTTTTATTTTAGTTTGGTAAAAGTTTCCGATTAGGTAACGCTTAATCCACTGACATAGAGGCTAAACGTGGCTTTCAGCATCCGACTTGGGAAGACTACAGTGATAATAGTTTCACGTAACTAATCTACAAAAAGTAGCATCTACGGTTAGTTACAACTAAATTTTATTTTCTAGTTTTTGGTGCAATAAAAACCGTTTAACTTAAAACCTTTTTTACTTATTTTATTTTCAAGTTTTTAGTGCAATTAATTGTTAAGTTAATTTCCGATACTATACCTACTTATTATAGATCAAAGGATGTTGTTTGTAATATGCTATGCAATACAATTAGGGATGCTAGCGTTTAACTCTCGCGCTTTAATCACGACACAAACATCATGTGTAAACGTAATGGACATTATTTTAAGTGTAACGAGAGGGGAATCCCTGCTGAATAGATATTTTTAGAAATCCGACACTAACAGAGATCTGACAATAAGGAATAGGTATATCAATCAATTTGGTTTATTGAGAAAATCAATTTGAAATTTTTATATTGTACACATTATCTATACAAGTCGAATTTCGAGACTATAAAATATAAACTCATGCTGTCAGTCGACCAACCGGAGGACCGCAGGTCTGGCGGAAAGTCCGACGCGAACCGAGGGCCCAAATGGTCAATCCATGCAGTCTATAAGTCGGAGGGCCATAGGCTCGACGGCACTATGGCACGCACTACGTGAACCGGAGGGACTCACACTCTCTGTCTATCAATTGGAGGACCGCAGGTCCGAGTGCACGTCCTACACAAACCACCTGCGCTGTCAGTCTATCAACCGGAGGGCCGCAGGCCCGACGGCACGTCCTACGTGAACCCGAGGGGTATACTCATGCTCTCATTCTTATCAACCGGATGACTGCAGGTCCAACGGCACGTCCTACGCGAGTCACTCACGCTGTGAGTCTATCAGCTGGAGGGCCGCAAGCCCCACGGCTCGCCCTATGCGAACCATTCACGCTGTCACTCTATTTAGCTAGAGGGCCGAAGGCCCGACGGGACGTCCTACGCTACGCGATCCACTCACGGTGTAACACTATCAGCTGGAGGGCCGCAGGCCCGACGGCTCGCCCTACGCGATCCACTCACGCTGTCACTCTATCAGCTGGAGGGCCGCAGGCCCGACGGCTCGCCCTACGCGATCCACTCACGCTGTCACTCTATCAGCTGGAGAGCCGCAGGCCCAAAGACTCGCCCTACGCGATCCACTTACGTTGTCACTCTATCAGCTGAAGGGCCGCAGGCCCGACGGCTCGCCCTACGCGGTACACTCTCGCTGTCACTATATCAGCTGGAGGGCCGCAGGCCCGACGGCTCACCCTACGCGATCCACTCACGCTGTCACTCTATCAGCTGGAGGGCCGCAGGCCCGACGGCTCGCCCTACGCAAACCACTCACGCTGTCACTCTAACAGCTGGAGGGCCGCAGGCCCGACGGCTCGCCCTACGCGATCCACTTACGCTGTCACTCTATCAGCTAGAAGGCCGCAGGCCCGACGGCCTGCCCTACGCGAATCACTCACGCTCTCACTCTATCAGCTGGAGGGCCGCAAGCCCCACGGCTCGCCCTATGCGAACCATTCACGCTGTCACTCTATTTAGCTAGAGGGCCGAAGGCCCGACGGGACGTCCTACGCTACGCGATCCACTCACGGTGTAACACTATCAGCTGGAGGGCCGCAGGCCCGACGGCTCGCCCTACGCGATCCACTCACGCTGTCACTCTATCAGCTGGAGGGCCGCAGGCCCGACGGCTCGCCCTACGCGATCCACTCACGCTGTCACTCTATCAGCTGGAGAGCCGTAGGCCCAAAGGCTCGCCCTACGCGATCCACTTACGTTGTCACTCTATCAGCTGAAGGGCCGCAGGCCCGACGGCTCGCCCTACGCGGTACACTCTCGCTGTCACTATATCAGCTGGAGGGCCGCAGGCCCGACGGCTCACCCTACGCGATCCACTCACGCTGTCACTCTGTCAGCTGGAGGGCCGCAGGCCCGACGGCTCGCCCTACGCAAACCACTCACACTGTCACTCTAACAGCTGGAGGGCCGCAGGCCCGACGGCTCGCCCTACGCGATCCACTTACGCTGTCACTCTATCAGCTGCAGAGCCGAAGGCTCGACGGGTCGCCCTACGCTACGCAATCCACTCACGCTGTCACTCTATCGGCTGGAAGGCCGCAGGCCCGACGGCCTGCCCTACGCGAACCACTCACGCTGTCACTCTATCAGCTGGAGGGCCGCAGGCCCCACGGCTCGCCCTATGCGAACCACTCACGCTGTCACTCTATTAGCTGGAGGTCCGCAGGCCCGACGGCTCGCCCTACGCGATCCACTTACGCTGTCACTCTATCAGCTGGAGGGCCGCAGGCCCGACAGATCAACCTACGCCACGCAATCCACTCACGCAGTCAGTCTATCAGCCGGAGGGCCGCAGACCCGACATGGCAGGCAGTGGCACGTGTCTCAGAAGGGCAATGGAGAGGGCTATGCTAGGAGTCTCTCTGCGATATACGTATCGGATTAGAAATGAGACCATCCGCAGCAGAACCAAAATAACCGATATAGCTCTTCGAATCGCTAAACTGAAGTGGCAGTGGGTGGGGCTCGTTGCGCGTGGAACCGATGGCCGTTGGAGCGGTAAGTTTTTCGAGTGACGGTCACGTTCCAGAAGGCGCAGCGTGGGTAGGCCCCCCATAAGGTGGACTGCACACCTGGATGCGGGTTGCACAGGACCGGTCCTTGTGGCAACCTTTGGGGGAGGCCTTTATTCACCAGTGAACGTCTTTCGGCTGATATGATGATGATGATGATGATAATGAAATCCGTATGTTTCTACCAAATGTCTAAAGCAGTACTTCAAAATCTACATATCGCTAAACCTAGCGGTTGTGGCAGGCAGTAACACTGGAGTATCAGATCTGAGGAGTTGGACGTTAGTACTAAATTCGCATGTTTCTACTTAATATCTAAAGAACTTCTTTAAAATCAAGATATCGATAAAAGATAAACCTTGCGGTTATTGAGGGCAGTACTGCAGCATCAGGATTGAGGAGTTCGAAGTCAAGATCAGGCTGTTAGTATTTGATTATGCCAAACATGCTACACTTTCATTTTCACGTGTCTAACACTCTCGGTTAAGGTAAGCAGTACGTCTGCAGCATCAGGCTTTGAGGGTACAAGGATACAAATATAATAATATTGCATTGTCATGGGGACTTGATAAGAGTTCCAAATTTTATTGATTTCGGTGCAGTAGAAGTGGTCGAAAAATCGATCACAAGATTTGAAGCATCGACGACAGTTGATACGCGGTGAAGTTAATAAAAACCGTTTAAAAAAAACGCGACACACGAGGGGTTAAAAGGTATAACTTTCTAATAAAATTTCAAGTTTTAAAAAGCCGGCAAGCAAAAACTTTTCCAAGCGAAATCTAATTAACCAAACGGCGTTTTCTAATAGCATTTCAAAGTCCGCCATTTCATCGGTTTTTACATGGCAACAGTATCAGAAACGATCGAGATTCCAGGTGAGGGCGGGGCCTGGGCGGGCGCCGCCCACGCCATTGTTCTCCGAGCTGTTCCAAAATTGAATAAATTAACTCGAAATTTAATAGATAACTCTATTAATGCCCCAAACAAGATCTGACTCGGCCCACGTCAAGCACAACTTAGCGAAAATTGTTTGTCGCGTGATTGAATTTGCGCGAGGGGTAAAAGCTTCTGTTATTCGGTATGGCATTAGCCGAATCTGTGGGGCGGGTTAAGAATCGCATTGAGTGCTCTTGCATTTTATTTTTGTACGAATTCTTATAAATTATCGTTATGCACATCCTCAATTGTAAAGCTAAAAAAGTTTAGAATAAGCGGAAAGGTCTAAACATGACATCCCTATAACCAAAACTCGTCATTATAACTTAAATAATATATATTTTTCTTTAGGCACCTACTTACATCAAAAAT
>JALPQI010014043.1:0-39871 GCA_025490895.1 Thaumatotibia leucotreta
ACGTCAATTGACAGCAAATTGTTATTCTATGATAAGAAAAAGACTTATAACATACAAATAAATGCTACTAATTACATTTTTGTTTCATTTTTTCACTTAAATGGCAAAGGTACGCCTAATCAAATTTACCCCTGTCATCAATGTTACCCCTTTGAACTTTTAAACTCAATAACTTGAAAAGTAGTAGGTGGATATTTTTTTTTGTTTTTGCATTTTTATGCTGTTAGGGGATACTATCAAATATTGTTATAAAACTGTGGTCTATCAAAGTAACCCCTTTCCAAGTATAGAGTTGATAGCGCACTTTTTTTTTCTTTTCTCTATGATTATGAGCCAAAATTTTTTTTTCATCAACCCTAAAAAAACTTCGTGTCAAGCTGCTATTACGTGATTTTTTGCGTATTTATAGCATTAAAACTGACGAAGTTCTAAGCATTTCAATTTTAAAATTAATCAATCTAGCCCCATTTTACGGTACAGGTGGCCCTCCGAAGTTTTGGACCTGACGTAAAATGACCCACTTCTCGCACTAGAGCCTAAAAAGTACACCATCTATACTAAAAAATGTTTTAGCGTGAAATTAGAATACAAAGATACTAATTTGAATTCAAAGGCTGATAAAGTTGTTAGGGCTGCATAGGGGTTAATGTATATTTGCCTTATCAACAGTTAGAACTCGGTACCTTAATACGAGTAAGTTATAACCTAACTTCCTATTGTGCTATAAAAACTAAATCATACGAGTTTTTTTTAAATAATAGAGATGTGAGACACGCAAGAAACAAGTCAAATAAATCTTTCGCCCGATTTCCATTTCAAAGACCTTTTTCCGACAATGCGATGAACAGACTCACAAGCAAATGTAAGAAATATTATTTATCTACATGCATTGTCTCTGTAATCTTTACTCGTGACTTTTTGCTGCTTTATTTGTAAAAATAAGCCAGGTCGAGCTATCTGTATGCATAATTCCATATAAAACATTTTAACCGGAATATATCGTAGGTATTAACTTTCATAAAAACAATCTTCTTTATCGGAACCGCCACGGTACTCAAAAATATCTGGACATGCACTCTATCGCCATGCAATAGAAGCCTGGGTGCTTAGCCAAGTCGCCAATCGCTAACGCTTAGTAGCGTATCGTAGTTCCCTCTCTGTCACTCTTTCATATTAGTGGGACAAACACAGTTAGCTGCCTTTCGTTTACGATTGACGATTAAGCGTTAGCGATTGGCAACTTGTCTAAGCACCCTGCTCAGACATTTGTGAGCACCCTGGCCGCTCCGATATATCTGATGGTGACTGCACATCCAACAGCAGAACTTGTCACGTGATTGAGTGAAGTGTTCAAAATGATCAAGACACAACTTTCATTCCTTAACAATAAATCCCTGTTGTGTTTCAAACCTTGCCTATGTCTACTACTACGGCTGACGACTTTAGCGCCAACAACAAAATACAATTTGTTATAGTAAACTCCGAGGGACTGTAGCTAATTCATAACTTCCGTCCCATAGGATATTTTATACGCTTAACTTTCCCTTATAAATATTCGCAGGAGAATAATATTTATCGAAAGGATCGTAAACAATAGCCCTTAAATTTAAGCTCAGCCCAGAGGGAAAACCCTTTGGGTTGATTGCGGGGTTTTCCCAAAGTATTGTTAGCCTTTGGTTGCCATGGTTTTCGTGGAAACTGCCTATTAGCGCACTGTCCTGAATCCTGAATTGCTTTTATCGTTTAGCACCTTTTCAACGGTATTTAATATAATAAATTTATAAATAATGTGAATCGGAGCCTGCTATCGTAGAGGCGCCAATGACCAACACAGCCCAATAATCGTCATTTTCAATCATAATGTTACCAACTCCAAAGTTTATTTAACCCTAAAGATCAAGCTCAAATCCCCTAAAACGCAGGTTTTTTTCATTCATTAAAAAATTAGGAGGTCTGAGAGCCTACAGCGAACTTCAAAATCGTATTGTATATCTGTCTCCGTCACCGCGTCACTCCAAAGAAGGCGTAACTTGGATCCAGTAAGAAAGTTTTCTGATTTTTCGTAAACAATAGAAAGAACAAACATACAACAAACATGGTAGGGAAAAACCCCTGAATATACCTCTAAACACTTTAAGCCCCTAAAAAAACTCTATGCGGTCTTCATTTGACCCTAAATTTAGGGGTAAAACCTCTAAGTTGGTAAAAGTAGGACAGATTTTGATCTTAAAATACCAATTATTCGCGAGTTTATGATAATCGCAACAATATATCGCAATCCCATATCTGTCACTCTTGCCCGGTATAAATAATACTACTCAGATTTATACTCTCATTTTGCTCATGTTGAGTCATTGAAATTGAATTCAAACAAAACCGTCGTAGTGTGAAATGATGACATTTCACATTATTGTAATTCACAGCGTGCATTCCCGCAGCCTCTCAAATAAAAATGTAAACGAGATTTTTTTGACATGGCAATATATTGCGGAGCATGTTTTCAGCAAACACATTAGCGGAAGACGGCTCGGTAATACATGTGTCCGCACGTCTATAATTTTCCGAGCCGCCACACTGAGGTTTGACGTCGAGTGTGCAGTGTGCATCTGGGCGAACATTCAGAGTTTTTACGGCGATTTTATTTCGTCAAATTGTCGTTTCGAAAAGTATTGTTATAACCCCAGGAGTGTTATTTTAATGTAAACGTAATTCAGTACCAATACCTAGCGTAAACAATGTTGTCGTTACTCTCGGCCTTCAGTTTTGGTAATAATCGCGGGATGACAATGACGAATTCGAGCACCTGCAGATGATATTCGTTGTATACAGCTCGGCCGCTGAGTAATCAATCCTTACAATTATATTTATGATTATGTATTGTGTCAAAAAGTGACGCTGAACTGAATTAACAGAACATTAATTTTAAAAGAAATATGTGTTCGCTGATTACCTATGTTATGTCAATTCGTTTATACACAAAACGTCACGTAAGAGCGTCACGTAATGAGTATTAAAAACAAAAAAACATTGCCGATGGAAGACCAAAGTGAAATATGTGAACAGTTGACGTCATTAACTAGTTTTGAGTAACCTTAAAGTGGTCCCAATCTTTTGAGTATCCACGCAATAAACATGTACTTACTCGTATACAAAATATATACGTACGATATCACATAGTAGGGTTATTTATCAAACGCAATCTAGAAATGACCATCTGCTTCAACTATAAAGTGTCTCGAGTGCGATTTATTTTTCGCCCCAGGACGAATCTTGGGTCGGGCGAAGTTAAAAATGGCGCTTAAAGTAAATGGGCCTCAACATCTGCGGCTTTAATTCTGGACCCAGTTGGGACGTAACTTATGGGCTTACACGAACTGACGCCGCAGATTACATACGTATGTACATCCTACACGCATACAAGCATTTAATGAAAGATGGCACAAAACAAGAATTTTGATTACGACACATTGTAGGTCGATTCACCAAAGCTGGCACGAATGGATCGAGTAAGTGTGGAGTAAGAAAGTATCTGTGTGGATGTCAAAATGACAGTAGATACAGGTTGGTAAATCACGGCCGCATACACACGATAGATGTCATTCATTCCATTCCATTCATATACAACATCGGTGGAGCAACTGAAATTACTCAAATTACTTACTTAAATAATTTGGATTTATGTTAATATGGATTATCAATAAATAAACTTAATAGATGTGAAATACTAAAGAAGTTTTCTCGCACAAGGCATTATTGACATTGTATCCTGGGTCGGCACTCAGCACTATGTCGAAGCGATCCATTTATAATTATATTTTAGTTTTCTTCAGACTTCGTAGTGAACTAGGAAACCTTATAGTTTCGCCATGGTCGGATGTCCATCTGTCTGGCTGTCCAGAGCATAGTTCAATGACCGCTACTAGAAATTTGCAGTTTCGTATAGGTATACCTACATATTAACCACGCCAACAAAGTGGAAGAGTACATATAGAAAAAATAATCGGGTACCCTTGCACATAAAGTGCGGTTTTTTTATTTACTGAAATCCTGTAATATATTGACGACTCACACTTGACCGATTGTTTCCTCTGCATGGCTTATCTTGTACGTTGTTTAATCTGTATCCACAAGCCTTTCGGGCAGCGTTTATCCTATGCAAACCAGTTTAAGTTTCAAGTTGGATTAGGGTTTAAATAGGTTTGGTGCAGGGATCGGAACCGGTTTTTTAGAAAAACCTCGAAATAGCTCAATATTTTAAAATGTTTTACACTCTTTATGTAGTATTCAACATTAACATTATCTATTAACATCATATTTTTGAATTACTCCATGAACAAAAAAAATATAAACCGAAGAACGAAAAAGAACGGAATTCGAACCGTTCTTTTGTATGGAGCAAAAACCGCTATCCGATCCCTGGTTTGGTGTTGCAAACATTTAGCCGTGCCGTTTGGCTTGCTGTGGTAGTTTCGTTGTATAATTGAGCTAATTTAATGTTTATCTTAGTACAGTGAGCAGCAGATATTGCTTAGCGGGTAGGGTGTTCAGAATGATCTTAACACACTCTAAAGGTGCGTGCAGATCAAAAGAGCATTGGCTGTTCTATCCCCCAACTCTACGAAATTCGATCGTTACACGAAACGTGATTCGTAGATTTCGTAGAGTGGGGGATAGAACAGCGAATGCTCTTTTGGTCTGCATGCACCTTTAGGCTGCGTTTCCGCCAGAGATGTACGAGGATGTATTTCCATATAAATTACACTTATTCATGACTCGAGCGAGGTGTCATTTGTATGGAAACACATCCTCGCACATCTCTGATGGAAACGTAGCCTTATACCTAGTCTTATCAATAAGGTTGGGCCAAGTTCATTTTAAACACCCAGCCCGCTTAGCAATATCTGCTGCTGACTGTACAGTTCAGCTGAAAGTGAAGAAGTCTGGCAGGAAGGCACGCTTTGTTATTTCTGAATGCTACGTTTTTCAGTTACAGCTAAATTCTGTCACCCCAGACAGTATACAAATTAAGTTCGTCATATTCACGGTATTACCGATCTATGAATAAATACTAATAACCGAAACACATAGCCGTAATGAAAATAAGGTAAGTTGGGGTAAGATGACTACATACACACTATATATGAAACAGTTTTCAGAATGGGTAAGACAAAAAGTCGTCCTTCTGGCACAGTGTCTGCTGGTAGAATTTTGTCTTACCCTATTCAAAAAACCGTTTCATCTTACCCCAACTTACCTTACGTGAGAACGATAGTAACATGCGTGGAAAACGGTAATCGTTTATGCGGTCCTAAGAGTCATCTATGTAAAATGCCGCCGTTCCATAATTTTGAATATTAATATTCGCCATAAAAATAATGGCAATAGTAAATAAATTCTAAAGTTCAAACGCCATTTCACAGATAGCAGAGAAGCGGTGCATGCATTCAATCTGCAGCGAGCGCCCGGCTGCAATCCGCATTCGAGTTTTGCTGAATTCCCATTATTTGGAGCGAAAACGACTCGCCGATATATCGAGTAGTGATGCGCAAAGCGCAAGTAATGTTTGATGGAAATATTCGACAAAAACAAAGGATTATTTTTACCTCCGTAGCCTAGTTGGTAGTGACTCTGCCTAGAAAGCTGGAGGTTCCGGGTTTGAACCCAGGCGAGGGCATTATTTGTGTATTTATTTATCACAAATATTTGTTCCTTGGTCATGGCTGTCTATGTATTTAAGTATCTATATGTATCTATCTATTATATATAATTATCGTCACCTGGTACCCACATCACAAGCCTTAATTATTGAGCTTACCGTGGGATTAGGTCGATTTATGTAAGATGTCCCAAGATATTTATTTATTATTTATTTACCTCCATTTTTCACAAACGTCCATTCTAACAAATACGAAGTGACAGAGGACAAAACACTTTTTAACCAAAATTGAGACGATGGAAGTTTATAAATAGGGGGTAAATGTATGGTGACCGGATGGTAAATAAATAGGGAGTGCAAACCGATTTTGGAAAGTATTGAAAAATAGGTTAATAACCGGTTATTCATCGTAATCTCATACAAATAAAAACCGGTTTGCATGCCCTTAAGGTAAACCAGTGTATTGACATCAGGGACCGGAACCGGTATTTTATGAAAACCTCGAAATAACCCCATATTTTCAAATGTTTTATACTCTTTATGTACTCTTTATGCTCAATATTTTATGTAATATACAATATCATATTTTTAAATTACTCCATTAACTTACAATTTATATACCGAAGAACGAAAAAAGAACCGTTCTTTTTGTATGGAGAAAATAACGGTTCCGGTACCTGAATTTAATAGTTTATTACGCTTTGAAATCCAGTAGTACATTTATAAACATGAATGGTAAAATAGCTTTGATTTAAAACCATTTAAACGACGCATTTATATTCTAGTATTCGCTACAGAGATAAACAAATAGCTCAAACGATTTCAATCGTCATTTCATAGATAGCAGGTAAACTGTGCATGGATTCAATCCAGACTTTAGCGAGGGCGCCTGTTTGCAATCCCATTCAAGTTTTGTAGAATTCTCATTATTTTAAGCAAAAACAACTCGCTGATATGTCGGGTAGTGATGTGGCGAAGTAGATTAAATTTATTTGTTTTTTAAATATTATATGTAATAATAACAAAGAAAATACGGAACCTGCCGCTAAATAGCAGTGTTTGCACTGCTGTGTTTCGGTTTGAGGGTAAGATAGCCGGTGTAATTACTGGCATAGATAGAGGCAGCGCATGGGCGATTTTTTTGTCACTATGTCCATGGTCCTCAGTTCCTGCTTTCCATCAGGTGGGCTGAGAGCTCAGTTGTCTACCTTCGTCACATAAAAAAAACCCTAAAAAGACCAAGATCACCAACGTCCGAGGTGGGAATCGAACCCACGTACTCAGCTTTGGAGGCTGATGCCTGTACCGCTCGGCCGCCAGTCCGTTGTAGCGTATTATTTTCTTTAATGGGAATATTCCGAAACCCAAAGGAATAGCTTTAATACTTACACCATACTTTATTTTAAGCTTGGGTATTTTTCACATAATCAGCCTATGTCAATATACTACTGGATATAGGCCTATTCTATTATTACCTATGCGCATGGACACATTAGGACGGAACTGCCCATAATGGCCACGTTGGGAAAGCGGATTGGCGATCGCAATTGTCCACTAATGATGATGCTGTTCGTCATCAATCTTCAATGAATTAAAGAGTCACTACACCTCAATCCCTTAGGCGACTCTATACGACACCCACGAGAAGAGTTGGGGTTGTGACAAAATGTATTCTTACTTTTTTTTATTGAATAGGAGGCAAGCGAGCAGACGTATCGCCTGATGATAAACGATTACCGTCGCCCATGGACACTTGCAACACCCGTGGTATTACGAGTGCGATGCCGACCCTTTAAGATGGGAATACGCTCTTTTCTTGAAGATTATTACCGGAGCGAATATTCCCTCAAGTCGATAATATTCTAGCTAGAGAACAGCACATCACTACCGGGAAATGGACTAGACATCCAATAAGCTGGCGTCTGTTTCCTGTTACTCTGATAGCGTTTCTAAGCGTAGTTAACACGTGGGCAGACATGTTGAATGCTTAGAATAAACATAGCTAGTATTTAGGTGTGAGACTTGTTTTATTTACACCTAGTATCTTCTTCTTAGCACTTACAGCTACAGTACTTTTATATACCTCCATAAATAAGCTCATTGAATTGGCTGGCTGATTGAAGGTATATAAAAGGCTTTTATCCGTCATTTCACATTTATCTACTATTTCACTATTAATTAATCTGTCACGTTTTTCTATTCTGTTCTATTCTATTCTAAAATAGGAAGGAAAATTATTATGCCCTACATCTGTAGCAGACGACCACAACGATCCGTAGCTATAATAATTGTTAGCTACGGTCGTGTCTTGTATGCATCATTAGGTACTGTAACTAAATATCAACTCTATTATGATCGGGTGGCCGCACCCTGACCACAAAACCTACCTACACTACAGTATAACGAAGCTGCATCGCCTATACTTTCCACAAAATATCTGGCGACTGATAGGGTATTTCTCAGAGCGTAAACGGACATGAATGATTTGAAGTTGGTTTTGGTTGTCTTATAGAGAGACGGGTGCTGTATCTGACGACTGAAAATGGCACCAAAAGATGCAGCCACTTCCAAAAAAACGTGACCAGATGAATGAGATGTTCGTTTACACTCTGAGAAATGCCCGATAGCGGAATTCCATCTCTGTTACTCCTGTAGCCCTGCCATGCCATGAGTTGGAATGTAAAAGATACGTAGGTTTTATTCGGTATTAATCGCGCTCGCACTGGCATTGCAGCGAGCGACACTGACACTGACATGGCCTGTTTTACGTATCGAGTAAAACCTAACGTTACTGATACTTTCAAAGTCACGGTACGACTGCTTTTGGCTAGTCTGTGCCATGAGCGAAAAAATTACGTCATTGTTCGCAATAATATGGACAAGACTTCAAACTTGATTAAATTAATAACTAAACGAATAATTTCCTGAAATTTGATTTCGAAACTTTAAGGTGACTATTTACAAATGTTTCCATAATTACCGGTGTCAAATAGGTAATTTACTGAAAATGTTCAAATGATTAATTATTTAATCAACTTAGAAGTCATGTCCATATTGTTGCGAACATTTCCACATTTGTCCGATCTCTGGCCATGAGTAAGCGCCTAAGCACATTTGAAATAATAAAAAAAAACTGCTACTGATGTAAGCAATAAACAAGTATGAAAAAGATAGCATTCTGCTTTCAGTACTATACTATACTACATTATACCTAGTTAGAAACTTAATTAGGCTGGATGGCGCGGAAACCGTTAATTACTAATATTGCCTGCGAGCGACCTATTGTGCGCATAATAGAATATTCCGGCCACTGAATCACGACATGACCAGATCATGTTTCTGATTTGATCATTATTAATCATAAGACGTTAATATGTAGGTATGTGTTACAAATTAATAATCTACTATTAACGTAAGAAAACAAAATAGCACTACTATATATTTTTTCAATCGAAAACAGTAGTCTTTAATTAAAACTGAAAAAAAACCTACCAAGAGCATATGGCCATGTTCAGTGTAGAGTTCCGCAATTCCGTAGTTATTCAAAATCTATTCAACCTATCAATTTCAAAATAAGTTCGGCTTTTGAGTTTCTATTTTTCACATTTTTTTTGCCTTACGGTTCAAAAGTTAGAGGGTAGATTTCGTAAACCCCATTTAAATACCCACCCATACCCAACTGACTGACGAAAATGAGCCACTTCTAGCACTAGAGCCTAAAAAGGAATCATCTGTACTAAAAAACACTTTTTTAAAAAGGCACCATCTGTACTAAAAAAGTATTTTTTTATTTTTTTAGTACAGATGGTGCCTTTTTTACGACGTACGAAAAACGACTTGCGTCTTTCCTTAAACCCTAATAAGCATGCGATGAGCGTAGCCAACAGAAAATAAACTTTATGAAAAAAGTTGTCGCGCAAACTTCCCTTCTGTCCAGAATAATCAAAAGGGCCGTAACTGGAATAATAACCAATTCTTTTCCCAATTTTAAAAGCGTTTCGCGGATAAAGAAAGTTGGACTTGATTAAAATTTATTGGGTTGAAGAAGAAATCTTTTAGAAACTTGAGTGTTTTAATCCTTTTCATGGAAAGGATTTGGAAATGATTTAAAAGCTGAACGGAAGCGAGAAATCCCTATCCGAAATAACAAGTGGTTTATGATTAAGTCGGAGTTAAAATAAATAAAACGTTTCATTGCATAACACCGACCAAATAAAAACAAGGTAGCTAAGAGGTCAATGAATTGGAATTGAATTAAATGTGTTATGCGATCATTCGAAGGATATTTCTCGTGTGAGTCACATAACCTCTGACCGGTTGCGTTAGGTCGCGGCTTCGATGCCGGGTTATGCCGTTACTCGAATCGTCCCGCTATCTCTGCTTTACGGTTTTTGTTTAATAGTTTATGGGTGAATCAACTTTTATTTAAGTTTTTTTTAAACTTTCTTTAAAAGTTGATTCACCCTTACAGACATACGTACACGTGCATTACAATATCATAATATATTAGGTACCTAAAATTGAATGCGATGATTGATGAAGTCTTGCGATGTTTGACACAGAGAATGTAGTTATCTGCAGAATTTAGGTATATCAGACGAACTTTTCACTTCACAGGAACTAGAGAAACAAAAACTAATAAAAAAGTCAAGTTTAATTTTCAATTATTACATAAACTTATCCAAGCGGTAAATTTTGCGACGCATCAATCACACCAATTATTAGCGTGAATGGTTTTGGCGTTTGTTCCGACTCCGACTCTCTTTTGTGGACACATTTTTGCAGAACAGTAATTTTCCAATGAATTGATCGGAATTACATCATTCATGAACAATCCGTCAAAACTTTGCCCATCCATAAGCGGTTACTTTTCGAATGTTACCGTTATCTACTACAAATACATACTAGGTATAAATCTGATACGGGCGAATCACACGAATTAATTTAGTATATGCCTGACATTTGGATAACTTTTACTAAGAATATCCATACAAAATCCCTCAATGTAATTCACACAAAATTATTAAGCTCGCAATGTAATGCAACGTACTCGATTTAAAATGCTAGTTGACAGTTAATTGCTAAAGCGGGTGACATAACTTATTATTATAATTGCATTGCTGCTTCGATGATTTAAAAAATTGTGATGGTCATAATCTCATAATTAATTGTAACTAACAAAAGTCTCAAAACTAATGCAAATTATGCCTGGTTTAACTTATCGCCCATAATATATTATATTAACACACGTTATAAATTATATTCGTTCCTTTATCCTGAATACGCATAGGTAAATATTGTAAATAAACCTTTCACATGTATAAATTAGGATTTACGAATAAAATACAATTTCGCATACCCTTTCAACTTCAGTCGTAAAACGCGGTAAGAGCTTTCCGGATACCACTCAACAGGCAGAATACTTTGATCGTGGTATTGAGTACATTTTGCTTTATAATAATACCTGAAACGGTAGCTAACCAATCGTTTGCATATTTAAAAACAGGTTATTCAAAACACAAGGGAATATAATTTTTAACCAAATCGAAATGAGATTATTAAAAAAATGTCTAAAGCGCGTAGCTACGGATAATTTTATGTAAAATCATAAATAATGTAACCTAAGATAGTCACGTGAGCCTGTTAAAAATAGATTTTCCCCTATCATTTGTCTTACGGGATAGCATGGGACGAGATTAAAAAGCACTCACTGATGTGGAACTTCAACTCGAACATAATTTAGTGGAAGTGTATTAAGGGGGCCATTAATCACTTTTCCGCTTGGATGAGCTTCATTGGAACTTTTATGTTCAAGTTATCGCTGGAACTTTCTAATTTGCTGTAGAAATTCTTAAGCAATGGTGTTTCATAAATATATTCTATTCTATTATTTATACGAATAACCAAGAACAAAAATAATGAAAGGCTAGCTCTTTGATTGCAATTAAATAAAAGCGCAAGTACTCGTAAACTTGTAATATTATATTAGGCCTTAAAAACCTAATGTGGCGGAAGACATGTACAAGGTGACTTCTCTACAGGGTGTAAGTCTAATACGGGCGAAGCTCTTGACGGGTGATAGTTTACGACATAAGTACATTCAAATAACTTTTACTTAAAATTAGAGCAACAAAATTTTCCATACAAAATAATTCAGCGCGCAATGTAGAGCAGATGACATAACTGACATATCAACAATAACAAATGTTCGTATATACCTACATTGCTGCTCCGATAATCTTAAAAAAAATCTGTGGGGTCATAATTAAGAGTAACTTTTAAAAACCTTGTAATCCATGATTACAAGGTTTTGTGTACCTAAAAAAATTATAAATGTACCTTTGTGTGAAATAAACAGTTTAAATTTTTTTATTTTTTTTTATTACACCAATGAATCCCATGCCTGGTTTAATTGATCGCCCGTAATTAGATTTACACACTGTATAGACTTAAATTTAAGGTCACAAGTCACAAAATATTCAAGCAGAGCGACTGCTGAATGTATTCTGAATAGACTTCACAATGTAGAAGCCATGTACAGGCAGACAAAAAAAGATGGCGAATATGGATTCGATGGAGCGCTATTGCGATGAAAAGCCTTCCCAGAGCAGTATGTATACAAATAACAAGGAATATTTGGTAATAATATAGAGATTGTAGCTGTATGAGTACATTGCATTACATTGTGCAGTACATAGTGCATTTAGGGACGTACTAGTACGGTATTACTAACAAGAGTAACAAGAATCTCATAGAAGCCCGACGCTGTATTCGGACTGGGCTTTTACTCGAGTTTGTAATCCGCTTACCGACCGTGATGGATACAATATTTTTCAACAAAATTGCGAGAAAATAAAATGTTTACACAAAATAATATCAAATAACGTACTAAGTTCCAACTTCCTATAACACCCTCGGGAATTTCACATTTCTATAACACAATAGCTCGCTTAGAAAGTGTGATGAAAAAGACATCATATTTTGTGCAAAAATGGGTGAATATTCAGTGTTTTACGGCGTTTTTATTTCATCATTGTCGTTTGGGCAAGTATTTTTACAAGATATGACTCCAAGAGTTTCCTTAATGACATTATTTAATGACGAATTGGCCTCAAAAAAACAGTATACGACCTAAGGCCTAAGGTTAAACGCGGACTTAACATTCTCATTAATCAAGATAGACATCTAGCGAAATATCATGTTATACCACTTATACCTACAGAATTAAGAGTCATTTCGGTTCAACGACTGCAAATAACATTCGTAAATGAATATATAAACATAATCGTGCTCAGAGCTAATTATATTTGCGTATCAAGATGTATCTTGTTTACATAAAAACATCTTAAGGATAACTTACTTAGAATATTGATTAACACAAAATGAAATATTCGTCTTTTGTATTTCATCGCCATTAAGAATTCTTACCTACTATGTTTACAATAAAAATATACGTCAACTTTTTTTCTAATCTACATTGTTGACACGATTTCTTAGTTCTTTGATCTCGAATCACATTGTCACTTTCCAAATCACATACATCTCACACTCGGCATAATTAGTTTCTATTTATATGCTTTTAAATCTTACGCCATTAATATTGACTACATTCGCCATCAGATATAAGGAAGCGGCCACGGGGCTCAAAAATATCTGAACACGCAATCTAACGCCATGACTACAAAGACCTGCGGCCCTACCGCGAAAAACGAAATTCGTAAATTTCGAGGATTTGTCTCTCTCACTCTAATGACACCTTCGTTGGAGTGACAGAGAAAAATCTTCGAAATTTACGAATTTCGATTTTCGCGGTAGTATGCCTGCTCAGATGTCCAGCACCCTGGTCTACTACTAAACTTCGAAATTCGTAACTTGCAAGGATTTGTCTCTGTCTTTCTCAGGAAGGTGCCATTATAGTGACAGAGACAAATCTTCGAAATTTGCGGATTTCGAAGTTCACGGTAGGGCCGCTGGCCGCTCCGATATTTCACAGGAGCGTTCAACAATATCTGTATGCTTAGCACATGATTGGTGCGACAGTATCTCGCCGCGAGATAGACTATCCGTCCCTCTTTTGTTAATATAGCTACAAAAGCTTGTAACTTGTAATACAAGCGGAAGTCCTTATCTAATTAATGGCGATAAAAAGAGACTTCCATTACAAGTTACAAACTTTTGATAAGCAGGTCTCGGATATTTTCAGCGTTCCGGAGGCAGCGATATATCTGATGGCGACTGTACAACTTCGATCACATATCTGCCTCTCTATCATTTACCCATGCGAGACAAACAGAAATAAATAAATAAAATAATTAAAAAATTAAAAAACACGACTGCCGTTTTAAGCGAACTGAAAAGTAACAAATATTTTTTTTTCAGGTTAATTATTGTGAGCGTATCTACATAAGTATAGGCGCTTGTCTTATTACTTACTATATTTTGTTTCAATCGCAGTCGGGGAACCTCCATATATTTATATTTTCCGTAATGAAAGGTTCCCCGACTGCAATCGAAACAAAATATTGTAAGTAATCAGCCAAGCGCCTATAATGATGTAGATACGCTCACAATAATTAACCTGAAAAAAAAATTATTTGTTACTTTTCAGTTCGCTTTAATTATTTTAATTATTTTATTTATTTGAAACCTTTTAGTGAATATGTAGATTCCTTGAAGTTGGATAGAATTTCAAAAACTGACTTCGTAGAGGGCTGAAGCTTCGCTCCGGGGACCCGAGGAGTTCCCATCCCGCTAATTTTGGGGGCCGGAACATAACTGGATCCAGTGTAAACCTATAGGTTGATCGAGTCCACAGGGCGAGCTTCAGGGTGGGAGGCCGAAAACTGAGCTCGCAGAGGCCTGAACCTTCACTTCGAGGGCCCAAGCATGTCGCTTGTAAATTTAAGACGAGGCCGAAGGCCAAGCTGCGAGGAAATTGAACTACCATGCTTATTCGAATACCCCAGCATCTAAAAAATGAAAAAGGCACGACGAGCGAGCCCACACGGTACAACCGTCCCTCTTAACTGATTTAATAATCGAACCGGAGGGCCCAACGTGCACCGATTCGCTTCGACCTCCAACGAAGACTTAAAGTTCGCGAGGCGGAAGGCCGAGCCACCAAAGCCCAGCACTACCATGTCAGCCAACGGAATAGTGTAACGTTAAAATGGATGTAGACGATCGTTTCGATCACCTGCAAAGGACGTACTCCGCGTAGGGACGAAGGCCCGAATCGTTCCTCAGAGAGGCGCTGGTTTGCGAGGCCAAAAGCCGAGCCCCTGGCCTGGACCACTGGAGCCAGTGGCACAGACTTTAAATTAGAGGGCCCAAGTGTCACTTGGAAGAAATTTAAAGTAAGGCCGAAGAAGGGCCGAAGCCCGATGGTCGGAGGCCCGACGAGCGAGCCCAAGTGGTACAACCGTCCTTCTTAACTGCCTTAACAATCGAAACCAGAGCCCAGCGCTACCACACTACGTGATGGAATAGTGTAACATGAAAACGAATCGGAGATCCGTAGATCCGACGATCGTTTCCACTACCTGCCTAGGCTGTAAACCGAGCTCCGCGTAGGGCCGAAGGCCCGAAGTGTCCCCTAAAGGGGCACCAGCTTGCAAGGCCGAAGGCCAAGCTACCAGAGCTCAGCACTCCTTCGCTATTCAATGGAAAAATGCAGCATTAAAACCAATCTCAGGGCCGCAGGCCCGAAAAATCGTTTCGAGAAAATGCGGAGGCTGAAAGCCGTGATCCGCGTAGGGCCAAAGGCCTGGAGCGCGGCCACCCAGCGCGCTTGCCTGCGAGCGGCGTGAGACTCAAGTTTCTAGGCAAACCTACCTTCATTTATTCCAACTCCCCTGCGCAAATATAAAGGCCAAACCCGACCCTGATCTGACCAAAAGCCAACGGCAGAACGGTCAAAAACCTTGTCCCCCCCCTTTAGTGTTCCTCTCCAGCACCATATGTCTGACTAAGCTCGTTTTCTAGTGACGTTGTTGTACCTTATTATATGCCTAATTACTAATTTGACATTTAACAAAAATTGTAGGCTCATATTTTGGGTGTAAAAACCGGCTACATTAAATGTCTCGTACACGATACGAGATATTTAATGTTAAGATATTTCAAGTTTTAAATTTTATGCGCATGTTACAAAACGTATAGCAATTTTGTTTGGCCACAATTGCTGTTGTGATTGTATTTTAGGGACATTCCTCTGATACCTATGCGAATCATATTGTACGTTCTTTTTTTGATATTGTATTCTGGCAATTCTCCGCAACGCTGGCCCAATACTTGTTGGGAATTTCTCATACATGCTTGAATTTCTTCGCAGCTATATGCAAGTTCCCTCACGATGATTTCCTTCACCGTAAAACACTGTGTATACAGTACTGTATAAAATGTTAAGTTCGCACGACGATTTTGATACGAATTCGGCTGTGTGGGCTATCATTTTTCTAGCATTTAAGTCGACACTTGTTTCCAACTAATATAATTATGACTGATTAAGCTATTTCTTATTAATTAACCGTTACTTTCGAACAGTTCGGACAACTGAGGTAGCTATGGCAGCTTTTGGTAGTCATGTCATCATCAAAAAATATGACAACTTCATTTGCCTATGAATTATTATCGGTTCCAATGTTTAAAATTGTTCAGATTCTATGGGTAATTAATTATAACTAGCTCTTACAATTTTACTCTTAACACTGAAAAAAAGATATCGCCCGATAGTCTATTTTGTATAGAAATTATGGAGAAAACTTAAACTTTTGACTGGTACTGTTTATCAAACGATATATTCGTACTTAAACAAGTTTTATTTGAAAAATTCATCGGTTACGAGCCGGGGATTGAACCCACGACCGCTGCGTAGCAGCCGTGCATTTTACTCCTTGACCACAAGCGCGTATATACAATGTATCTGTTTCATACACACTTAGCGGTCAAGAAGATGTGTCAACTGAGACAGTTCTGTCACGGCTTAGGCATTGAAGAAAAACTTCAATAGTGCGATGTAGAACATTTCGAGTTTTCTCTTCAAACATATACTTAAACATATAACTTGTATATATATCTACAATCTGCATACAAAATGCTTTAATTTGATACCCAAATTATAGCCTTTGGATGACATATTATTCTTTCCACTTTAATTGTATTTTAATGAATCTGGCTGTTCTAGAATAAGTAACAAACCTATAAGTTATATACATGTTAGTAATCGCTGTTTGAAGCTCTTCATTTTGATACCAAACTCGATAGGTTTCTCTCATATTTATTTTTTTTGGTTAGACAATATTGAATTTTTAGGCCGCCATATTGTTTTTAACGTGACGTCACATATCCTATGTTACCCGCGACGTCACGAGGATTCAAATGATACCTTACACTATTAAAAACGGTTAAGTGGTCGCGAAGATCTGCGCGTTTAAAGAAAATATGAAACATACATAGGGACTGAACACATATACTCTCCTTTTGGCAGTCGTGTAAAAAGTAGTCGTTTTTCGCGGTACCAGAAAAGTCAACTCATTTGACGTTTCTATCTAAACTTTTGCGAATATTAATATGACTGGAATTAGGTTCGAATACCGAACGAGCGACGTCTGTCAACTGACAGCCTGTCTGCCGTGTCAATGTGTGGGCGGTGTGAAATCCAACGTAAATAAATATTCGCTTATTATTTATAAATAGTGCAATGTTACGCATAGGATGCTCGTTGAGAAATGTTTACGCCAGGTATTTCGTTTACGAATGAATTCCTTAAATTTTGGGTAGCTACAGGATATTTTCAAAGGGCCTTGCTTATTTTTTAATAATGCCTTAAATATTTTACATTCTCCTGCCGCCCAGACCATAAAATTTGAAAATGAATTTTTGAATTCATAATGTAGGAAATGGGATAGAATTTATTTTGTTTGTGGAGACCTTTGTATAGGCATCTGGGCGGCTAGAGGTTCATGCAAATTACTGATTAGATACCTATTATGAATCTGTAGAGTCGGGTATGAACAGTACTCGTGAATCTGTGAATTTCCTATGCATAAATAATAAGCAATACAATACTAATGAATCCCTTTACTCCCGAAAAAATAATACTTTTGACAAGGAAAATACTGTAGGTACATAGAGGTGGAAATTGCGTAGGCTGTACTTTTATTGGATACCATATAACATCTCCAAGACAGTATCCATACGACAAAGAACTTCAATATTCCTCAAGTCATTGTTCTCCTTGACCTCGTATTTATACACTTATACAGTTAACGGAAAACAGTATTCTGCCGAAATTCAATACTTTCCCCCCACACAAAGGATCTTTTGTGTTCCCATCTCCTTGGATAACAATCGCCTTTAACAATGAGGGCAAACTTATTAAAAATCTTGATTAGTTGCCACAATAAAAGCGGTACTAAATAAGAGAGAAAATATGAATAAAGCATATCATCACACTTCACCAGCCTATCTCAATCCACTGCAGGACATAGGCCTCTCCTATTAACTATGCGTATTAGACCCATTAGGAGGTAGGCCCATAATTGCGGATCGGATTGGCGATCGTAGTCCACTATTGATGACGCTGCTGCCCATCATTAATCTTCCATCAAAGAATGGTCAGTGACACTTCAATCCCTTAGTCGACTCTTACGACACCCGCGGGAAGAATTGGGGTGGTGACAAATGTATTTTAACTACCGTCACCACACGGCAATCATATAATAATTTGTACTTATTTCAGAAATCAACTGAAGAGCTTGAAGATTTTATCGGGGGATGTTGACCTACAACCACGATGCCTCAGAGAGACGATTTTGGTGCCAGCGAGACAGGCCAGTGCCAAAAAGACCGCAGCCCCACCCGCACCCCGGGTTATTCCGCATGGGAACCAGACGTATAAAAAGGGAGAAATACGAAAGTACTCGCCTTTCCATGCTCCCGGACAGGTAATTATGATTGAATATCAGGTCTATATCTGGCTAATAAAATTATTGATGTTTTTTTCGTGTTTTTTGTAACTTTGGAAAGATCATTATACATTTAGGAGAAAAAGTTTCGGATCATCTGTATTTTTTCATAACTCTACTTTTATATGTATGTATGTACGGAGTTACCTGAAGTTACATGTTTTTTTTTTTGGATTGAATAAAAAAAGAAGGAAATTATAATACCAGTTCGAATTAAAATTGTTCCCTCTTATAACTGTATACATAAAACAATTTCTATGTGTAGGTAATCATTAATCCCCAAACGTTCGACCTTGAGTGTAGTTTTATAGTATTAAAAAATGCTCGCGAGTGTAAATAAAATGTCAGTCGCAATAATTCCTTTTCGTTTTCCATCTTCAATAACAATTAACGGCTCACAAAATTGTCTTCGCAATTTGCTCTTTGCCACAAAGTATTTATTCAAGGGAAAGAGAAATATTCCGTGGAATAAAATGCTGAATTCAGCAATCCAGCTCTGAATTACCGTTAACCAAGATGGCTCCGCAATTTGCGCGTTTAAATTGCGTTAGAGATTTACGATTCAAATATTGAAACTTCAAAATGGGATATATAAATTGAATTATTGAGATTTTATCTTGGAAAGATAACTTTGTTATGGAAGAGGATCGTGTAAAGGCGCGTGGACACTTGAAATCAAAGCCGAGGCGAGATTAAGTTACAGGAATTGAATAATACCTTGGCGTCATTGAAAATCAGTTACATATCGTCGAGGATAGTGCAATATCGCGTAACTACCAAAACAGATAAAGAGTTCAAATATCAAACAATTGACACTCAAATTGAGCCTAATTGAATTTGTTAGTTACGCGGTTCGAGTATTACACTCCGAAGATATTCAAAAATGAATTAAAAAAACGTTAAATAGAACCTTGCGCTTGTCTCTCCAATTGACATCCCGACAACCAAACCTCACAATAAAAACTGTCACTACTCTTAGCAACGTCGTGCAACTGAATATGAACTGAGATACGAGCTTTATTTCAAGAAGTATTTGTTACTTTTTTAGTTGTCAACCGACGAAATATATGTTATCTTGCTGTGCTTAGCGCACGTACCAAGTTTAAGCGACAAAGTACGAAAACGTGCTAGTTCATAAATAGTTCCCACTCTGACAATGCTGACTTGCCTTTAGCCAAGTAAAGTGATCCGCTGGGATCGAATTTTCTCGTAGAAATTCCCGGCTAACAACAAAGTAGCCTGGCAAATATTGACGTCGTGTAAATACAATATGCTACATATGACGGTCTTATTTTTTACATCGAATAAGTCGCAAAAGCTTGGCTTGGCGTAGTACAATATTGGAATTTCAAATAGGTATATAAAATAACTACGCAGTTGACAGAACATTGTATTTTTTTATAAGAATCTGTCTTATTAACTGACTTTAAAAAGGAGGAGGTTCACAATTCGACGTCTTTTTTTATTGTATGTTACTCGATATTTCTGAGAATAGTGAACCGATTTTGAATTTTTTTTTATAAAACAGGTATAATTTAGAAATTTTATTAATGTGGATGCAATACAATTGCGTGCAGAATTATTATGTATGAAGAAATAACAATCCTGATTTTGTACGGAAATCAATGTTAATTAGTTACCTGGGTCCTAAACCAATCGTCATTAAATTATACGCCCGCAATAAATACACCCTGCATTCTCAATTAATTTAATCATGTTTGCCACAGTACAAGTGTTTTACTGGCGTGAATTTTACTAAGTTTGTTTAATGGTATTGTATATTTAGAGCTACCTATACATATACCTATATACTACTACCTTACCCAGAGAAAAGTTAATGAAACTCTCCCCAATATTACAAGGTTCTTGGTTGGACTTTTGTCAACTTGAAATTTGAACATTGTCGCACTGATACTTAGTCCAGATTTCACTACCTCGAAAATGTAATACAGAACTCTGTAATAATAAAATAGATAAATATCTTGGGACATTTTTACACAAATCGATCGACCTAGTCCCACGGTAAGCTCAATTAAGGCTTGTTATGTGATATATACATATACTTAAATACATAGACCGCTATGACCAAGGAACAAATATTTGTGATAAATAAATACACAAATAATGCCCTCCCCGACAGAACCCGGAACCTCCAGCTTCGTAGGCAGGGTCACTACCAACTAGGCTACGGAGGCTGACGGTAATATTGGGGAAGCGCTATGTCTACACCAATATCTTCCTAATCATGTGAAATCTGAAGATTTTCCGTGAATATTCACAAGGATCCATTTCAAGTATTAATTAACATGGTAATTCGAATAATCCGGGACGAGCGAGGTAATTAAGGGTTTAGGGAATTAAGGGTTCGATTTGGGTTCAGTGGATAAAACCTTTGGGGATTACCGGTGTCGGTGACCGGAAACCTGACCGGATAAAAAGACAAAACGCTGATGTCGATATGACATGTACGCAAGGTTTAATTTCGCCTGTGTGATTAATAATACATTGTGCATCAAGGGAGGTAAGTACGGAATTACTAACGAGAGTGTTAGAAGCCCGACGCCGTAGGCGGAGGGCTTTTATGACTCGAGTTAGTATTCCACTTACCGACCGTGATGCATACAATGTTTTTCATCACACTTACCGACAAAAAATAAGTTTTAAGAAATAGGTAATATTATTAACTGACGCACTGACATTTCTATTACTCCCTAGGGAATTTCACTTTTCTATTACTCTCGCTATGCACGCAAGGAATGGCGCGCTTAGACAGTAAGTGTGATGAAAAGTGCATTCAGACCAAAAAAGCATTCGCTGTTCTATCCCCCGCTCTACGAAATCAACCAATCACGTTTTGTGTAACGATCGAATTTCGTAGAGTGGGAGGTTAGAATAGCGAATATTCGGTTGGTCTGAATGCACCTTTACTGAACTGCTGCTTTTGAAACAGAATAGTAATTTGATCGAGATGGCAAAAAGTCGGGGTTTGATGATGAGATACAGCAGAAATCTGAACTGAACTATACTAAAGAACTGGGCTATAGTGGGGCCTGCTTATTTTCACGTCATGACCATGGGTGACTATGCGACTCTCATTACGGTGTGCAGTCGATAGCGAATAAACAAACTTTGAATAATTAATTGCCGATCAAACTCGACAAGGCCACTAACATGCTACTACTCTTTCGATACTACAGGCACCTACTTGTTCTCAATATTTTTTTATAACTCCTGTTCCATAATGCGCGCAGGCGATACGCGCCATGATGCCCAAGGATAGTAATGGATTTTCATACAACATTACGTCACAGTAAGAATTATGAAAATTATATACTTAATTGAAGTATCTGGGCAGCATAACTCACCTGGCGTTAGAGAGGCAGACAGCGAAATTGTAAAATGTAACTTTATAAAATACGCGACCCTGGTCCTTTGTCACTCACGTGTTCGGGTTCGAGTCATCCCCATCCCTAATTTTTATAAATGATTTAGACTATTTTAGAGTAGTTTTGTGAAAATATATTTTTTATATCATTTTTCCCTCGCAGTGGTACAAAAAAATTGTATTTATTTTCAACAAATCTTAACTTACGTACGTACAAGAATTATGAACTCGTGTAGCAAAGCCCGCGCCTTCGGCACAATTTCTTATTTACCGTTTTCCAAGCCACCGATATCAAATACCAGGCTTTACACACCAAGAGATGCTGTCGCATTATTTCTTCAGACATTTTCCCTTTCTTACATATTGCAGATAACGGAAGGGAGGGTGATAGGGAAAGGTGGGAGAATAGGTTTTGCCGCAGCGGGACCCAATTACCGCGAAATGGTGTTATCCCTGTGAAATGAGTATATGAGAATAAAGAAAATACTAGCATTTACACAGATAGGTACAACGGGAGATACGCCAGAGAATTAAATATGAAATTAATGTTCACGCAACTTGTTAGTGTATGGTCGTTGTGGTCTCACTAATGCATATTTTCTTCAATTCGGTAGAGACGAGAAGAAAACGGTACCTACATATTCAGCAGTGTGCACATTGTTTGTAAATTGGTTAAGATTTGGACATTATTTGGGTATAGTCGACGTCAAAGATATCATTACGGTTTAGGTGACAAAAATATATTTACACGACTTTATTGCCTTGACATTAAGGCCCAGGAAATATATGTTGGCAGTTGGCACCTGAATCGTAATGATATCTTTGACGTCGACTGTACAGTCAAAGACAAAATAAGGTGTACACAAAACTGTTTAAAAATATGTCCCAGTGCACTCTAATTCTGTGTAATAAGAACGTCGTAACATATTTATGAGCGGATTCTTTCGATACTTATTTTTGCACTTGACTGTACATATATACCTAAATGTCCTACACATACTTACACAGTTCCATGAAACGTCCAAATTTATCTGTCTCAATTAGCTTTAGCGCCTTCAGTGATTCGAAATATATCAATTCGGAAATTTCTGTGAAAAGCCGAAGGTAAAAAATTATGAACTACATCTGTTGTCCCGCAGATACGAGTATAACAAGTCTAACGCAATACACTTTTAGCCTAAGTGACTTTCAGGTCTCTTGTTGTGTGTATGTGTTAAACTGAAAGGTGGAGAGGAAAAGTGCTATGAAAATAACAGGTTTTGAAAGGGATAAATTCAATTTGGCGCGTTACATTCCGGCAACACTAATCCATAGACAATATTGACGTAATATGGAAGATTGTAGCCTATAGTTATTTTGAATAAGAATTGCTGTGAACGAAACATATAATGCTACATTCCAGATATACTATAATATCTTTGCAATACGTGACACCTCGTTTTGTAGTCTCGTGACCTGACCTTTTAGAAGTTCTTGTCGTGATTTATTTCGTACCTGTGAACAAATCAAGTCATTTATTAGTTTTAGTGTGGGACAATAGAAAAATTTAAGACGTATTCAACTTTATACTTCACATTATCTTAACCCTGTCTGTGGTGTGGATTTTGAGTTCAAATTATGGATTGATTTGAGTTCAATAAAGTCAAAGTCAAAATATTATTTATTCAATTCGGCCCAGCAACGAGCGCTTTTGAATAGTTAAACTAAATAGCGAATGAGAGAGCAAAAAAAAGCTACTTCCGGTTCTAACCCTACACCACTGTTCCTGAGAAGTATCCGGCAAGAAACTCAGCGGGACTTGTGTTTTCAAATAATAGTTTTATAACATCTTACAGCCAATATGCATTAATTAAAAACGAAACATAAACTTGATTTAATATAGAAACAGATATAGAACATTTTATTTATTTATTTAAATCTTTATTGCACAAAAGAAAAAACTTATAGTACAAAAGGCGAACTTAGTGCCATACGGCATTCTCTACCAGTCAACCTTGAGGCAAAGCAGAAAGATTGTAGGCGGTGCATTAACTAGAGATGAAGTCTCTAATTCGAATTTTGAGAAATGTATGATGATGATGAAAGATACATGTAATAGGGCATACAATAGTTTTTAGTTATACGGATACCCAATATTGTACGGATCCTTATCAAACACAGACAAATGGTTCAATCAGAAAGATCTGTATGGTTATATGGTTCCGTGTTTATCGTTTGTCGTCGTTGTCGGCACGTTCTAACAATTATGCAAGTGCAAGGGTGACGGGTAGCATGATAAACGGTAAACTCTTGACCATCATAATGCACCTGACTGAGATTTTAAAAATATAGATTTCTTTTCCCAATCAGTTCAAAAATCACTGAGTTCTATTAAGAAACACAGCGTAAGGTACGAGTACCAGCCTTTGACACTTCACTAGTATTTGACATGGGCACTTTACGTCAAAGCTATAAAGACTACATGTGAACAACTACGTTTTTTCGATATTCTAATTTTAATTAAACGTTACTTCAGCACTAGTACTTTAACCTTACTTCTATTTAAAATACCGCGTACCGGTTGAAATGAAAAGAACTACTAACGACTAGGTACAGAAAAGAATAACATCCGCACGATCACTCCCAGAAAATATCTTCAGATCGTAGGTTTCCGTAAAATAAACTTTTACGATCGATCGTTTCATTACAGTTAAGACAAATCTGGAAAGCGTCTCTCGGCACTAAACGGGCTGTTTATCGGTTCTTCTGCACCCATTATAGGTAGATAAACAGGAATAGAATCATTTGTAAACACCACATCAAAGTACCGAGTACTTGAACACTTTACCTTCAAAATGCCAGTGAAAGACTAACAAACAAATGTGAGTAAGTTTAGTAAAACGTCCCACTTTGTCGTTTGCCATAAAGCCGCCTTGTCCGTTTATTCATATGAAGATACAAGGAAATCTCGTCTTTATGGTAAGCGACAAAGTGGGACGTTTTACTAAAAACTAACAAAAATATTAATACATATTAAGGTAATTAACATGGTGGCATCATTCATATAAAAAAAAACTCCATCACTTAAAATCTTTCAAGTAGGTACGTTTTTTTTATTTGACACAAAGCTCCTTGCACGAATAAATGGCAACCTCATCAATGCAAGCGGTAGACGTAGTGACACAACACTACTTTTACGAAAAAATATAACCTCAATTCAAGCAACAGTAAATAGAGCAAACACCTAATGGCCACGACGATGGTTTAAAAGTTTAAAGCGACCGGCGGGGCGGAAAACCATACGTGCGAGAAGGAATTGCGATATCGGTCTCTCGCTCCAACTTATGGATTCGCTCACCCTCTAAGACCAATTTCGTGGCCAGGCCATAGCTTCGTGAAGGAGCTAATGGTTGAAGCCGTTGACGTAGCTATATCTCCTCACGCAAAATAGTAGAGCCAACTAAGCTTCACACGAGAATCACACGAAATTCCATTAAAACGTCTTGAATGCGATATGGTCAAGTCCAAAGCATCCGATTCGCCAACAAAGCAAGGTTAGCGAGTACTCAGTTAATAGAGTATATTTGCCACAGGATGTTTGCGCCGTGAGTCACGGTTTAGTATTCGATGCGCAAGTTCCGAGGGGCCGTTTGCGCATGCACATTAGTATGAATGGGTTTTACTATTTGTTTAAATATAGAACACATGTGATGCAGTTTATCCTTCTTTGAGTCTCGAGTCTCACGTCAGCTACATATATAGTCAGGACTGGTTTTTCAATCCCGAGTTAAAAGTATATGTCAAATTAATGTTAGCTCCGTTCTTTTTTGACCGATGACCTGCAAAACTTTTATCGGGGAATTGTAAAACTAACCCTCAGGTGAAGACAATACTTTATGGCCTTAAAACTAAAAGTGAATACCGTGTAGCAAGGTCTACTCTACTATGCGTTGGGTAACCCAAAGCCAATTTGGCTTACATTATCAAGACAAGTAGGATGTTCAATTTTGTTATAATGGATTTGTTTCGAAATTTTAAATGGATTTTATTTGCAACAATAATTAGGTACCTATTTACACGCTTTAACGGATGTACAAGCAGTGCCGTAGTATTTTGTGTTACTTTCTGTTTTAGCCCCAAACTCAAATTCTGAGTCGGACTTGAAGCTAGTGGACGAGAAACAGCACACAATGAATGTTTAATGGCCCTACTAAATAAATACTTAAGCCGTCGAAATCAAACCCCAAATTACCAAAATGTTCAAATCCTCAATAAATATTGATTGTTTCAGTCGAAGTTGGAATGGGTAATGGCTCGAATGGACGACATCCTCAACTGGGGCCGAAAAGGGTCACTCTGGCCTCTGACCTTCGGCCTCGCTTGCTGCGCTTTGGAGATGATGCATTACGCTGGACCTAGGTATATTTGTAATATTTTTGGGAAAGCCCTTGATGTCTTCGCTATACGATATAAGCACCTTGATGCCATCAGGAGTATCAGGACGTCACAATCTTTGTTGGCAATGAGACGTCAAGTAGTAATTGTCAAACCATATAGTTTTGAATTATAAATATTGGATGTCATATATCAAAGAAAAAACGACCAAGATCACCAACGTCCGAGGTATAGGTAAATTCACTAAAGCTGGCGAGAATGGAATGAATGAAATGAATGACATCTATCATTGTGTGTATGCAGTCGTCGTATTCGTATACCAACCTGTATCTACTGTCATTTTGACATCCACACATAGATATTTTCTGTCACTGACTCGATCCATTCGTGCCAGCTTTCGTGAACTTACTTATACTTCATAATAGTTACTACAGTCAATTACTTCATATAGTTTTTCTTAAATGCGCCTCCAAATCATAGCAGATTTATACTTTTCTGGCTAGGTTTTACATTACCTCATGCACCGGTACTGGTGCCGTCCACTTTCAAAAAAAAGTCTGGCATCTGCGGCCCTAGCACACTTCACTACAACAGCATCGCGCAGCCATCTCGCGGCTAATAGTCTCTTTTTAGGGTTCCGTGGCCAAAATGGCAAAAACGGAACCCTCATAGTTTGGCCATGTTTGTCTGCCCGTCTGTCCTAGCCTAGCCTGACCTTCAGAATCACTTGGTGCGGTTGCAAATGATGCATTACGCCGCACCTTAGACTTTTTGCTGCATTAGTGTCGTGCACTCTGCCGTAATGAATTCGTCATTTAAGTGACTCAGTGGCTTCTGAGAAAAAACAGCAATTTGTCGAGATTTGATTACAGCAAGTGGTTTGTCACATGTGTTATTGATTAATGAACGAGGGCTAATTAGTGACGTGTCACAGAGTGTGATGCGTCGCCATTGAGGTTCGTGTTTCAAGGAAAGCCTTAAAGTGGATTTAGACCAAACGAGCATTCGCTCAGTCTATCCCCCACTCTACGAAATTCGTTCATTAGTTCCTTACACAACGTGATTCGTCGAAATTCGTTGATTTCGTAGAGTGGGGGATAGAATGAGCTAATGCTCGTTTGGTCTAAATCCGCCTTTAGATAATACCATAATACGGGTACATAGGTACAATTGGGCCTGTCGAATTTGAAGCTGTGCATGTTAGTTTAACTTATTTTATTTTTGAGCCACAATAAAACTTTTGCTCTTTTACAATAATATTTCCTTTTACAGAAAAGACACAAATATCATTTAAATTCAAATGTTATAGCAACTTTCAAAGCGTAAAGGTAGAGATATCGTTCATGTATACGAGTAGAGATAAAATTATGTATTGTTTTGAGTATGATTTTCATTCTTGTAATTTACCTCAAGTTACGGCACATAATTTATTTATTAAATTTATTTATCAACTACTATAAAACTCATCGATAACGGTTATGTCGATGTTTAATTTTGTATCTCGTTCCTGCTAGAAAAATATCGAGAACGGATACATACCTAGATAAAAAAGCTTGCTATCGTCTCTTAATCTGTACGGACCGTAGGCTTATGATGGTACCGCGTCTAATCGTTTATCGTCGTTGCCGGCACGTTCTAACAAGTATGCATGCAAGTGCGAAACAGGGTGGGTCATTTTTCAAAAAAATCGATTTTCTGAAGACCATAGTTACAAAATGGTGCCATTTGATATTTGATTATCCCTCTTAATTTTATTATATTTTTAATTTAAGTTTTTGTGCCTCCGGATTTGATTAGTAATTTTCCTAAAATGTATGGAGCTTCAAAAAAAAAAGTTATTATTTTCGACTTTTTTTTCGTCTCTTTTGGCTCCATAACTATAGATAAGCTATTTCCAGATAAACACAATACTCAAACATAGCTCAAGTTGCAATAAAAAATAAAAACATAGATATCAACTGTGGTCAGTACAAAATGTACTGAAATTTCTATGAAATCTTTCAATTAGATCCGGAGGCAGAAAATTAATTCCGATGGCCAAATAATTTTGCGCACTCTTTTTCGACCTAATTACGGAACTATTGACAACTGTTCCCAGTAAAAAATAAATACTTTTTTTTTTCTTCATACATCAGTGACCCACCCTAGTGCGAAAGTAACGCGTAGCACGACAAATGGATAAAACGGGACCATCATAAGCCATATGGAATGCGCTTTATCACCCTTCAGAGCTGTCTTGCCAATACTTACACCTTACACTCAATAACAAAACGCAATAAGCTGCAACTACCGCAAAAATATCAGGCGAGCGAGGGCATGCCGTCTCTTTCACTCTTACCAGACGCTAACAAGTGTAACGGAGATAGAACTATGCCCTCAGTCACCAGTTTTACAATATAGTCCCTTACAAGTTACGTCGTTTTATAAAACCAAGTGTAACGGATACTGTGATCATTATCTCGTAATCGGAGCCTCGGCTGTAATCGCATTCTCGGTTACCTGTTGCATAATTAACTACCCTCTGTAAATGCTGCGTATAATTTTGCTATTACGATTCTTTGCTTTGCTGAACTCGTTTGAGAATTGTGCACGTTTCGACAATCTAGACTAACTAAGTTCTGACGTAAACGTTTGGTTAGGATGAATAATATGAGATGTTAATAATATTATTTGGACGTAGTTATGCAAAAATAAACCAACCCATATGAATTTGTCATTTCAAAGATTAACGTTTATTTTGATTTATGGTCTTAATTAGAATGAAAAATTCTTGTAGGCTGGTTCCCTTTTGCATAACTACGTCCATTTACTTAGCTATTCAGTAGTTTCTAGGTATTAATATTATGTAGGTATTATTTTTCAATTGTTGTGTCTATGTTGCGCGATTTAACTTTTTTTAATAGTTAATACTTTTCTAATATACCATCGAAATATGTAAGTAGCTTGCTAATAAATTCATCGATAAAACACATGTTATTAAATTTTACACCCATGAAATATTAAAAGACTTGTATTATAGTTCGAGAAATATTATTTGACCGACTGTTATCTTACTTACGACTTTTTGTTTTGCGTTAACTCTTACTAGACAATCAGCAGTCGAACACTTTTCTATTGTTAATGACGCAAAACAAAAGGTCGTAAGTGAGATAAGATTCGGTCACATAATATTTCCCGAACTATACCTCCTTCATTTCAATAATTAATAAGCTTTCAAAGGCACCAAACCTAATAGGTACTGAAATCATAGCACCGTCTAATTTGACGTTTGAAAATTACTTAATCAACTCAAAGCTAAATTCAATAGAATCTCATTATTATTTGGAAACTATTGAAGCGTGTGGCAGCTCCGATAATCACTAAAGGTCGGGTTAGACTAAATGTCACCAGAAAGGTTATTCAGTGTTTGGATATATTTTAGAATAACAAGGCTCGAGAAACATAATTTAATTAAACCTTCCGGGCTGAGAGTTAAAAGTCATGCTAACCAAATATCAGTCAAAAGTTAAAGGGGGTATCCAACATTAGCCTAACACATTCAAATTAAAATACATGTAGATCCCTCGAAAAGGGTCACTAAGTAAACAGTTAAACACGTATTCGTAAAGGTAGGGATCAACGGAATTTAATCCCGCTCAAATTCCAGAAATTCCGAGGTTCACTGCCAAATAAAATAATAAAATATTATTGTGTATTTTCAATTTACGTACTGTGTGATATATAGTTTTGAATTGTTAGTGATTTCCGAGAATCTCTACTATTATAAAGGCGAAACTGACCCCGTACACGCCTTAAACTACAAGAACAAATTTCTTTTGTACGAATTTCTATTTAAGAGGATTACGGTTAACTTAATTCCATGGAGAGGAATTCGCAGGCAACAGTCAGTACTCTAGTGTTCCCATCTGAATGGTCCACCAGATTGCAAACAAGCCAAGGATTCAACGAATAAATATGTCATTCTTGTATAGTTATGGAATTCCGACGGCCTGCCTCTTAATCATCTGTCAAAATAGCCGTCACATCCTTAGAAGTATGTATATGTAATGCCTTTAGCACAAGCGTTATATTATAAGCCTTCCAAAAATATAAGCGATACTTTTAACTATGTGATACTTTGTAACATTGTGCGAAACAAGCAACTTAGAAAGAGGGTAGATCGCTACGGCGTGTGGGTAGACAACAACTAAAACTCGCAGCACGTCACTTATTCCGTGAAGATTACATTTGTACCAGTTCCGAAATATCGGATGGTCAATAATTTGAATTTATATGGTAAATATCCCGTTTTAAGTCATACTAATCAGACACATTTATCGATTCTTCATATCACCATCATAACAGCCCAAATGGTTAGTATCAAATGAATTGGTATACGTCAGTCCACTGCTGAATAACATACTGGCCTCCCACAAAGATTGCCACAACGACCGGTCCTGCGCCGCCCGCATTAAGCGGACTCCTTAAGATTAATTCTTCATATACTTCACTACAAATTTCAGATACGACATGGACCGCTACGGCATGGTCTTCCGCGGCACGCCGCGACAAACCGACGTCATAATTGTCGCTGGAACGGTGACAAACAAGATGGCGCCCGTATTCCGCAAGACCTATGACATGATGCCGGAGCCGCGCTGGGTGGTGTCTATGGGCAGCTGCGCTAATGGTGGGGGGTACTATCACTACACGTATAGCACTGTGAGGGGCTGTGACAGGATTGTGCCGGTAAGTGGTAGATAAACCGACGTCATAATAGTAGACCACGACGCCCATATTCCGCAAGACGACACGATGCCGGAGCCGCACTGGGTGGTGTCTATGGGCAGCTGCGCTAACGGTGGGGGTACTATCCCTACACGTATAGCACTGTCAGGGGCTGTGACAGGATTGTGCCGGTAAGTGGCAGATAAACTGACGTCATAATAGTAGACAACAAGATGCCGCCCATATTCCGCAAAACGTATGCACTTGATGACGGATCCCCAGTAGAAGTAGTTCCCCAGTGAGGTTTACTCCAAGTTTAAGTGAGATAACATTGGCTGAACGGGATGGCATATGCAGTGCACATATCCCTCGTTTTGGAGGTAGATTAAAGACATACCTAGGTTCAATTCAATATTTGTAGGAATCATGACATTCAAGGTCAAGGCCCTGTGGTGACGGCAGCAAGAATACATTTCTCACCATTTTGTCGTAAGAGTCGACTAGGGGATTAAAGTGTCACAGACCATTCTTTGGTTAGATTGATGATGGGCAACAGCATCATCGTCGTGGACACAATACTGCGATCGCCAATCAGCTAGCCGAGCGTGGGCATTTACCTCTTAATGCGTCCATACGCTTGGTAATAGGAGAGGTTTATGTCCGGCAGTGGACTGTTATTGGCTGTTACTTATTGATGATGACCTACCAATATTTAAAGGGATCATGATATTCCAGGTGGACATATACGTGCCCGGGTGCCCGCCTACAGCTGAGGCCCTGCTGTACGCGATGCTGCAGCTGCAGAAGAAGGTCAAACGCGCGAGGAACTGTCAGACATGGTACCGCCATTAGACGAATTACCGAGATGATGGAATTGCATCCTTTACATGGCTTAACGCTCTGAATCTGTGTCCGGAGACCTCGAACTACGATTGACGTGTTGCCTGTCTCTCGCACACCAGGAACAGACTTAATTAAGCCTTAGGGTGTGGCTCCACTGACGCGGAGCTGTGGGAGCTCGGCCAATGAGACCGCATCACAGTGTTCCGAATTCGAATTTGAAGAATGTAATTGGTCAATTGTGCACAGCACCGCTCCGCTCGCGTCAGTGAAGCCGCACCCTTAAGCTTGTAGTTGGTAGTATTTCTTGTGTTAACAACTTCTCAGGCCTTAGTTATTTTTAAATTCTCTAAACTTTATTAATGTCATGATTCGACTAATATCAAAGACATAAAAGGTCCAAATTAGTGTTGCTTCCATCACGTCGCTATATTTTTTGTGGCACATTTATTGCTATATTTAAATGCAATTCCAAGCTCTCGATAATACACTATGATAAACGTTTGCTAATAAATGTAATTTGACTTTCTTGGTGGTTTTTATTGGAGTAATACATTTTTTAAACTTCAATATTAAGTAATCGAATGTAGTCAAAAATCGAAGAAAAACAACTTTATTCCTAATTCTGACATCGGCGAAATTGCTGCAGTGTTTCATCAGAATAAATACCTACATATTTAAAGAATTTCAGTGACACGGTAAAGTTAGTAGGTTAAAGTTTAGCTTGCAGCAGATAAATAAAAAGACTTGTATGCAGTAACAGGTAAATGATAATAAAATCAAGAAAAGCCTCACTTCTTATCGAATTGGGATTTATGGTCGAACGCAATAAATGAAAGGGAATATTGTCAAGACAAAGAAATAATATTGCATTACCTACTCCGCTATCTGTTCCAAGACATTAACTGCCTGCATTCCGGAAGACGATTAGGAACTCACCGTGGGACGCTTTATCCTTTTTACGTCTCAACCAATTTACATTCCTAGCAAATAGTGCTTATGGTTTGAATCCCGTCTGAATAGAAAATTCTAGAAAATCGTTGTGTGTCGCCCATATAGTTAAAGAAGAATCTAATTAAACATTTGATTCATGCACACGCATCCGGTGTGGCTCAGCCTTAACCTTTCGTACGCTACTGTCAAAAAAAATATTTAATTAATTACCTTGAAATTTATAAATTAAAGTCCAAGCGGGTTGGGATGGATACGAGACAAGGCATACGACGGGTTAAAACTCGGGAACTTACGCTAAACCACACCACTAATATTAAAACAATTTTACTCGTAGCACATACAAAACTTATTTGAAAAGTACGCGAAAGGCAGGTAAGTAAAGGTGTATGTACGTACAATCAATAACATGAATGCTCCGCCGCGCGAAGAGGAAAAGATAAACTTTGAACTTGGAACAACTCCGATCTTCAATGGAGCGAAGCCTTCCCAGGGTATATCTACGAGTAAAAACTTTCAATACTGTTCAGGCGTTTCCATTTTCCAGAGAAACTTTATTTTGCTGAGATACCCCGATCAATGCGTGTACGTAAACGCACGATCATTTCATTTTTAAATAAATCGTCGGTTGACAACCAAAACTCACTAAGTAACAAATACCTACTTGAAATAGAGATCGTATCTAAGTTCTGATTCAACACTGAAATAAGAGGTTGCGAAGAGTAGTGACAGTTTTTATAGTGAGTTTTGGTTGTCAGCCGACGAAATATTCCCAAAGAAATGTTACGGATTTTAGCGTTGTCCTTAGGGCTTGCATTCCGGAATTTCGAAATATCGGAATTTCGGACTGATTTCGCTGTTTTTACAGTTCCGGAATTGACACAGCTAATATCGGAATTCCGGAATTAAATAAAAGTGTTTTTATTATATGGAAAAACATAAAATATCAACACGATTATGATAATCAGGTACAGAATACAGGATACAAAGCCACCACAATATATATCGATAAGTAGTTCTAACCACAAATTGTCTTATGTTTTATTTTCTGTAAAATAAACTGTGTTTACTAAATACTAGGTACTACTAAACCACGAAAACTGGCCAAAGTAAACAACGATCCTGTACCAGATTTTAATTATCAATTGGGTTGCAATTATTTACCGTTATTTTTCTTTTAGCCCTTCGATAATTATACGCATTACTATTTACATATGTCGAAGAATCTTAAACTTTGACTGAAGTCTCTACTTGGTCTAATATCAAGTAGCATTCCAAAAAAGTAAAATTTTGGTATCTGTAATTAAAGTTTACAGGTACGTAACTGATTGGTGCCAAGATTGTAACATATGTAAAATGACTAATGTTTCTAATTTGAATTACCATACCTATCAGTACTAAGCATTTTGTATAAGAACTTAACCTTAATTTAGTAATGGACAATACAATGTGCCCATGAGGAAAAAGAAAAATAATTAACAGCGGACTTATGACTAGATTTGAAGTTTAAAATGTAGTATAAAGTTTACCGGATGACGTCTATTTTAAGAGAAAATGTCTTTTATTTAAACCGTTTTAGCCCGTTACGCATTTTAGGTAACGATTTTATCGCTGTGTTGCCTTCAACAACTCTCTTCTTCTACTAACACTCTCGTTAGTAATTCCGTGCTTACCTCCCTTGATGCACAATGTACAATCATCTTCATCATTACTTAAGAGCTACGCTCTTGTCGGTGGAGTGATCGCCATTCCTCTCTATTCTATGCAAGCCTTTTGACATCTGAGTACGACTCGACAGCTACTTTTTCTTTTAATTGGCTGAGGTATGTAATTCTTGGCCTTCCTCTACTTCTCTTGCCCTCGATCTTCCCCTCTAGGATATTCAGAAAGAAGCTGTCGTGTCGTATCAGGTGGTCCATCATCGTGCCTCTCCTATTTTTTACTGTTTCCAGTAGGCATCGCTTTTCTCCTACCATTTTGAGTACTTCCTCATTCGTCTTTCTTTCCGTCCAGCTAATCCTTTCCATCCTCCGCCAACACCACATTTCAAATGCTTCCAGCCTTTCTCTGTCTCGTTGTGTCAGTGTCCACGTCTCACACGCATATAACGCAATCCTCCAAATATACTTTAATTAAACGTTTTTTCACTTTCTTAGAGATATGTGCCCTCAGCAGGTGCTTTTTGTTATTAAAAGCTTTTTTGGCCATAGCAATTCTCTGCGTGATATCCGCTGTGCATCTGGAGTCATTGGTAAAATAACACTACCCAAATATTTAAATTGGGTTACTTGCTCTATTGCTGTATTACTTACTTACTTACTCACTGGCGCACCGACCCAAAGCGAGTCCTGGCCTCCGACACGAGTTGTCGCCACCGGTCCCGATCTTGCGCTGCTTCCCTCCAATCTGTTTCCGTCAGCTCGCGCAAGTCCAACTCGACGACGTCGCTCCACCAGTACCTGGGACGCCCGACAGGTCTTCGCCCTAGTGGACGACCCAAGTATGCGCGTTTAGCACCCCGATCTTCCTCCATCCTTATGACGTGACCCAGCCAGCGGAGACAGACGATGGGCTTTGGTTTGGCCAATTATATCGGGCTCGGGTATAAGATCTCTGATCTCGGCGTTTTTCCGGATTCTGAAGCTATTGCTGTATTATCTAGTATAATTGGGTTATGTTTGGATGGGCGTTTTGAAATAGTGAGTTCTTTGGTTTTCTTACAATTTATTTTGAGCCCGAATCGTTTGAACATTTTTGCCACTAATAACTGAAGTTGCAATGTCATCCGCAAATCTTATAAATTGAATTTTCAGTCCGTTAAACTTGGCTCCCCCTAAATCGGATTCTACAATGTACAATAATTACCTAAAACTTTAAAATGCATTTTTGCGATAATAAAATTATTTTTTATGTAGTGCAGCATTCGAAACACACAAATAAATTTGCTTCTTTTAGCCTCAGGAATATGATGTTAAATTGTTTCCCTTTCCTCATGGGTATCTTGTATACAAATAACAGCAATTTTACGTTTTATTTAAATATGACCTAGATTTACAAAATTTTCGTTAATTCCGGAACTAGTATCGGAATTCCGGAATTGAAGTGTAATATCGGAAATCAGTTCCGGAACTGGAAATGGTCCGATATTGCAAGCCCTAGTTGTCCTATTGGATATATACTTTTAGAAACACATTGTCTTACTGTCTATTTATAGTATAAAACAGCGCGTCCCAAAATTATGGAACATGAAGGGAAAGTACCTTAAAACCTTAATTTTACTTCATGCGATTACTCTTTGTTTAGATGTATATGTTATGTTTATACGGTATGGTTACATATATATCGTTATAATATGGTAACACATAACACAGATGTGTAACGCATAAGTGACGATATTCTACTAGCACCTGTTAAGCTCAAAGGGCTATTATTTCTTAGATTTTGTTATTCTATTTACAATAAATTTTCTCTGATCTTAGTTTATTGGGCTAACAAGCGAGGCGTACAACCGGTCGCGTTTCTATACGTGCTCCATTGAGGGTACACTCGCTACCAGTTAGATACATCGAAATGGCTACGTTACTCACAAATATATGAACAAGACCTCTATTTTCGAGACGATAGTGCGGGTTCAAATATTAGGTCATTACCTATGAAATTGGCGTTTTGCATGGAGAATTTTGTAAGTCTATTTTCCATACAATGATTTTTTTATGTCAATATTTTGATAAACCAAATTTACCAATAATATTAGACACTTTTATGGCGTGTTTTGTATATCTCTATTCCATAACAAGGTACTATCACACATTTATATTTATTCCTGCGACCATATATAACATGGACGTCTAACGCCAGCACAAAAATGCCCCTAAAATCAATTGTTCAATGAGGGTTTCGGTTTTCTAAAATGACGTTCACCAGGGCGGCAACACTGTAGCGTCAGGTCCAGAAACTTGTCTAAATTCTCAGAGCGCCTATAGTTTCGTATTTAAATGTTTTGTATCAGTTAATAAAATTATATCAAAAAATAAAAATACCTTATAGTTTGGGGCTAGATAATTGTGTTTCTTAGCGGGACCTTAAGGCTAAGAGGCGCCAACTAGTGGCATGCTTTTTCGAGAAAACCCTCATTGTGCCAAGCCAAGGTGGGCAGGACATAGCGCTTTTCTCAACACCGCGCATATTTCGGCGCAACATCTTTGACAAATGTTTACAAAATGTAGCCAATCAAAACTTTGATGGACGTATCACAACTATTTAAAAATGGCGGTTAAAGTTTTTATGGGTTGACATTGAAATACATTACCGTGACGCATTGAAGACATTTGTCAACTAAAATTCAGGACCGTTGAAAAGCAAATGAAAGGCAAATGACCCAATATATTTGGGTAAAATGGCTGTTGAGATATTACTGACGGCAACGTACTGAAATTGGCTGGACGTTCGGAAAGAGCGGAAACGAGGGTTTCTAACTTTCTATGGGCATTGTTTGGGATCTTTATGAGGTTTTGAACAAAGGTTTCTCGGTGTTTTATAGTGAATATCCGAAAGTAATTTGTACCTTTTTACTCCGCTTAGACTATGTTTGTTTCTTTGTTTTGGTAATAGGAAAAAAATATAAAGTAATTATGAAAATATATAAAGGATAAAAGATCTAGATTAAAAAGAAAGACACGGAAGATGTTATCTCAATTAATTCAAATGCTATACGTTTAATAAATTAAAGCAAATCCTTGATTTTTTTAAAGTACTTACTGATAACTTTACTGAGTATATATTTTTGAATCTGTCTCTGTCACTCCAACGAAAGCATCATTGGAATGACAAAGACAAAGATATCATATATTGATGTATAGCCTAACCACCAGAGCTTAACTACAATAGATAATCACCAAATAAAAAAATATATAAACCGACTTCAACATCATCAGACCCCGGTTTGGTGCAAAAGGGATAAAAATTACCCGGCCGATTAAAAAACAATCAAATCGTTTCGCGGTTTTCGGAGTAACATACATACAAAAACAACAGGCGACTGAGAAACTAATTCTTTTTTCAAAGTCGGTAAAAAATATTTCGTGGGCGAATAAACAAACAAAACTATACCTAAGCACCTATACAGAATTTCGCACACCACAAGAATGCCTTGAGCTGTGTCGGAATTTCTGTTAAAATAGGTCGACTGAACACTGAGAAGGTAAGAGGGTATTAAAATTTCCGACGAAAACAGAAAATTCAACTAAACTATTTCTCTGTGATTTTTACAAAGGTCAACTGACCCTGACCTGGAACGATCCCATTCAGGGGTAGGTATTGCAATAAACACAATCTTCAGGTTTACAATTTAGAAACGACGAAGAGTTAAGCGTAATGGCGTAATGTGCAATAGAAAATGGTATAGGTTTTTTTTATTTTAGTCGAGTAATAAACTATTAAAATTTTCCTATATGACTATGTTAATTTGGGCTATTTCTGCATGAGTGTCGGTGACCTTAAAATACGACCGATATGAGTAGGTAAATAAAAAAATGAAGATCACTGTAGGTACCCTAAGTCATCCGGCAATTGTTTTATATTTGATTAACGAAGATTACGAAGAGTTTTTGATTAACCTTTTATTATAGCATAGCTGTTAAATACCTATAATAAGCAAAACGTGTCAGTAACATTTTTCCCCTATATATATATTATATATATATCAGCATTGGATTTTTTTATTTCATTGGTATTCGCATTCTCACTATTCTCAGTACGTAAAGTAATATCAAACGTAGAATTTATGATGTTGAAAGATATGTGAATCCGCAAATTTGCCAAATGTTTGTTCATATAAACAAAGCAAGCACTTTACGCGGTGTCTTCATACTCGTAGATTACAATTGAAATTGCTTTGTCATTTTCAGCATCTTAATCTTTAATGGAATTCCTTTTGTATTTAAACAGTACCTCATTCTAATGAAAACATTTGTTATGGCGTTTCGATTTCCATTCAAAAAATAATAGTTGTTTACTATGGCACACAATACAAATATTATATACAGATAGAAGTATTCGCTTATATACTATCGAATATTAATTAGCGTATATAAAAATATATATAAGGTCCTAATTTATTAGATGCAGATATTTTTACAGCTGATAGTATTCGGTCTCTGGAGTATATTAAACTGTGAAACATTATAGCTTTTACGATGTTTTTTTGGAGAAACTGGAAAAACAAATTTGCTACGTAAAAACACCCTGTTAATGTGATTATTAAATGAAAACTCTTTGAACAGATTCTAGTACCTCTTTTACGTACCACTTAACTGGAACTGGCCGATAAATTAAATAGTTGCTTGTCAATGTCATGTTATTTTCCGTTAGATTGTGTCGATTGATGACATGACAGACAGAGCGTTATTGTGACATGTGATAATGCACATGATGATTTTTTCTTGACGAAATTATAATTAATTTTTTTTGTTAGGAAAATGAAATCAAAAAAGTTACATGAAAAGATTTCTTAATTTATATTTAAAGTTAATTATTTTAATGTAAAGTATCATGTGTTAAAATATCTGCATCTAATAAATTAGGACCTTATATATTTAAAACCTCATTACAAACATAACAAATACAATGATATAAATTATCGACTAAACATATTGGTACAACAAAATTACATGTGCCTGGATGCTTAGCCAAGTTGCCAATCGATAACGCTTAGTAGCGTATCTTAGTTTTCCCTCTGTAGAGAGAGTTCGTTACTATTAGAAGGTTGCGCTGACTATGTTAGTATGTTCCTACACCTCCCTGTCACTCTTTCATATTAGTGCGACAAAGACAGTTAGCTGCCTTTCGTTAATGATTGACAATTAAGTGTTAGCGATTGGCAACTTGTCTAAGCACCCTGATCTACTTGGATAATCCCTATGTTTCAGGCCAAGAGTCAGTATAACATTAAATAATCTACAAAATACATCCAAACAAAAAGTGCTTCTAAGG
>JALPQI010014044.1:0-42405 GCA_025490895.1 Thaumatotibia leucotreta
TACACGTCGCAGAAAATTCAGACTTCTAGCTGTAACCAGCGCGAAATTACAGACGGTTGAAAATGGCCTGAACGGCTTCGAGAAAAGGATGGTACGGCCGTGCCTTTTTTTTGCTCGACTTGGCGGGGGCACTGCCGTGCCCCCAGATTACATCTGTCAAAAGTCTATAGTCTATTTCTCAAAAACGCACTCTCAGCCGGTAGCGTAATATCGCAGCGTTGTTCGGAAAGAGAAGGCACGCGAGATATATGGGCGTCTCTCGCTGCCAGACGCCGTCACTTTCCGAACAGACTCAAAAACGTACTGCGTTTACGGTACGGTTTGCGGTACCACAGACTGCCACATCACACCTATGATAGACGCCATATTGAATTTGTTCCGATCTTCGAATGTATACACTGTTACCAACATTAGTACCAGATTATTTATTACAATAACTATAATTATTAACTTAATATGTAGAAAATAGAATAAGGTTTTGTTTTTTAAATTATTAATGTGATATAATATATTTTTGTACCAATAACAAATATCATATTATGCAACATTATTTTTACCTCAGGCAACTAAGCGCGGTTTTAAAAGCAAACTTATGCATAGACAATGACAGCTGCATTAAAAAAAAACCTTCCCGCTTTCCGCTAGCAGTTGAAAGTCCTACCGCGAACTTCGAAATAGAGTTTCGATTATTTGTGTCTGTCACTTCAACAAAATTATTATTTGAGTGACAGAAACGGATGCTCGACTTTTGCGAATTTCGAAGTTCGTGAACGGCCCCTAGATCTGTATAAGTTTGATTTGACTGATTTGAGTCGATTCGCATAGTTTGTGCAAATGGGCAGTGCCTATAAAATGTGATTTGTTTAATTATTAATTTCTAATGTTCTGCCTGCTCCTTTTGGGAGTGCAGGTATGTATGAGCTATCAATATTATTTTAGTTTGTTTTTATAGGTACATACTAGGTGTTTATTTGTGACAACTGGAATAGATGTGTGGCGCTCAGTAATATATGATATTTTATTAGTTCTGTGTATGCTATGCCACTTAGTCGTAGAAAAAGTATAGTATGCAACGTTGTATTATTAGTTCAAAAAATGCTCGCGACGTCTTCAATTGCGATACTCGCCCTTCGGGCTCGTATCGCAACTCACGTCGCTTGTATTTTTTGACCCTTATAATACCACTATTGCATAAAATACTATTATTTGTAAGGTAATCTGTTACTGTGTTTTAGTAAAATGGATGTAGGTACTTAATTATTATGTTTTATTGTTATTTTGTATTTTTTTTATAATAGGTATAAGGCAATATTTAAATTCAAAAAAATTTCTTAAAATTAACGATACTTAAATGTGTTTGCTTTTGTTGATAAAGCTACATTTGAAAATATTTTCTCGTGTAATGTTTCCGATTTATAACTGTTCTTAAGTTTATCACAGGGAAGATAAAGATGCGGCCTCGAACAAAAGATATTGCCACAAACACTGAAATACTGATACAGTTTACTACAGCTATTCCTAGTAAAAAATGTTTATAAACTAAGTTAAATCAACATTGTTACCTGATTAAGTAGTTCATCATACGTTTACAAACTTTTCGCTGGTTAAAGTAAGCATTCAACAATTGCTGACTCATCATTTATTCTCCCAGAGTTAAAACTTCTAATAGGTTGTTCATTAACTTTTTTTTATGTGACGAAGGTAAACAACTGAGCTCTCAGCCCACCGGTGACCAAAAAATATGCGCTGCCTACCCTGAGGACTTGGATGGATTGGCTCTAGCTATGCCAGTAATTACACCGGCTATCTTACACCCAAACCGAAACACAGCAGTGCAAGCACTGCTATTTAGCGGCAGGTTAACGGGTAAGACGGTGGTAGCTATCCGGGCGGACCCTGCGCGAGGTCCTACCACCAGCAAACTATTGTATTAAAAATAATATATATTATACCGACTTCATAGAGATCAGTAGGGTAGCAATAATATTTTATTTCAATGAATAGGGTAAAAGGTTTATGTAGGAAATCCTAAAATGTAGGAACCAAAATTATTTTTTACTTTTAAGTTCCAGAGAATTTTTGAAGTCGTTTTATTTTTATTTTTAAAATATTTCATTGCATTTATTCAAAGATCTTGTTGATGGTAAGCATGAATATTATTTTGGACCTCTAATCGTCAAATGTTTTTCGAAATCTCATACCTACCAGTAACAAACAGACTAAACACATTTTAATAGAATTGGAGCTAGAATTCGAAACACAGACTTACATTTCCATTGCCTTTCAGAATGCAATAATGAAATACATTTATTTCATAACAACCTTCATGATATGTTAGCAACTCATTGTTATTTTTGATTCAATGAAAATTGTACAAGTATATGCACCGCGTATTCCCAGAATTGTCATTTCATGCCCTTTATAATTGTACGCATAGAGTCCACAAACGTTCAGCTAGCTGTTACCGAGGATACAAAGGTCAACACAGTTAACCAACTTTTGTAGCCTTTATTACAATATGCACAAAGTTCACAATGTTCAGTTACCTGTTAGCGAGGGTACGGCCAAAGGCATAAATAAGCATGCACTTTTTTACTTATGTGTGGAACATAAGGTCTAAAATTGTATACATATTTATGCCCTTGCCTGTACATGCAGCTCCATTGTAATAATATTCACAGCCTTGGGCTGGATCCGAAAGGAGATGATATTAATTAGCACCAGTTTGGCTGACGATAGAACACACGGGATAAAAATTCGAGCGATCCCGCTGTGGTAGAGAACAGGCGGTCTCATCGCTTATAAGCAATCTCGTCCAGACAACCTACAACAAAACAAAATAGTTATTTATGTGGCTGACGCATAATAAGAGGCATTAAAGATGAGTGTGGTTTTATGAAACTCGCCTACGGCTCGTTTCATAATAAGATCACACGAGTGTTTAATGCCTAATTATTTACAGTCACATTCATAACTTAATCATAAGTTTTGAATGATAATTTACCTTTATTTATATTGATATCCACTAAGTAAAATACCTCTAAATGTAACAATTCAAATCAGTTGAAATCACTCAATTTGTTTAAGAATATCCTGAAATAAATATGTATTGAAAAAAAAAAACAAAAAGAAGTTGATTTTACAATGTTAACATTTATGACACCGATACTTTAATGTTAATATTATGAGGCACTGTACTTTAATATTAACATTATGATACAGCCACAGACACCGGTTTCTTAATATAGGTCATTACATTTCCGCTTCTCAATATACAGTGTGTAAATCTAATACGGGCGATCAATTAAACCAGTTTCAATTAAGCCACTTTCCCGAAAGAAGGTTGAGGGAGGCGATGGCTGAGATACGCGTCATACTCGTGAACGGGTGCTGTTTGCGGAGACCGGTCTAATCAAGCTCACTCATGGCTTAAATTCAAACAATTTTCCTGCTGTTCTTGATATGAGAAATTGAATTCGCTACATGTTTGTTTATTTATGATTATTGAATATTATGACGCATGGAGACCTTATACATCTCTGAAACTTTTAGTGAAATGTATCCGTTTGTTTTCTTTTTACTCTGACAACTAGAGACCTTTACATCTCTAGCAGTATAATAATGCTAATTTTAACGTTTAACTAAAAACAATTATTGTATGCCCTTTTACATATATCTTTACATCTATACATTTCTCAAAATTCATTAAATTTATATAATTGTTCTGACTATTAGAGACTTCATCTCTAGTTAATGTACTATATCAGTATTTATATTCAATCAAATTTATGTTTCGTTTTTAATTAACGCATGTTAGCCGTAAGATGTTATAAAACTTTTATTTGAAAAAAGAAAGTCCCGCTGAGTTTCTTGCCGGATTCTTCTCAGGCAGTGGTGTAGGGTTAGAACCGGAGGTAGTTTTTTTTTTCTCTCATTCGCTATTTAGTTTAACGATTCAAAAGCGCTCGTTGCTGGGCCTAATTGAATAAAGAATATTTTGACTTTGACTTTGACCAGGCATGGGATTCATTAGTGTAATCATGGATTACAGGTTTTTTTAAAGTTACTTTTTTTAAAGTTACTCTTGATTATGACCCTACAGATTTTTTTTAAGACTATCGGAGCAGCAATGTAGGTACGAACATTTGTTTTTGTTGACATGGCAGTTATGTCATCTGCTTCTGAAATTAGCTGTCAACGAGTGCTGAACTCGCGTATGTTGCTCTACATTGCGCGCCGAATTATTTTGTATGGAAAATTTTTTTGCTCTAATTTTAAGAAAAAGTTATTTGAATGTACTTATTATGTCGTAAACTAACGCCAGTTAAGAGCTTCGCCCGTATTAGACTTACGCCCTGTATAATTATGGAAGTAGATAAAATAGTTTACAAAACTAAAAAACATTCGTATTCCTGACCGTAAACCTTTCAACCGTGGGGATGGATTTCAAACAGCCAGTCCGCCATCTTAAGAAGGCCGCCATATTGGATTTGTAATGAAGTTTCTTAGCTAGTCAAATATTATCATCAGATCTCAGAGCGTGTGCATTTCATCCTAATCTAAGACCGAAAAGTGGGTCAAATTAAGATTCCTAGATTTTCTTACAAACATAGTTACAAGTGAAGCTAATAAAACGAGGTAATAAATTTTTCATCACACTTGCTGTCTACGCGCGCCATTGCTTGCATGCGTAGCGGGAGTAATAAAAAAGTGAAATTCCCTAGGGATTAACAGAAATGTCAGTACGTCATAGAATAATATTTTGTCTTAATAGTTATTTGTTTTACTAGGGAGCAAAGTGATTGTTTAACTCTCGTGCAAATATTGTAACCCGAGCAAGCAAAAGATCCCAGAATTTGAACCACGAGCACAGCGAGTGGTTCATAAAATGGAATCTTGAGTGATGCGAGGGTTTTAAGGCACGAGAGTTGAACAAGCTTTGCTGCCGAGTGAAACACATCATTTTTCACCACACTAAAGCGAGGAAACATGCGAAATAAAACTCAAACATAACAAATTAGATATTTATTTGCAAGTCCTCAACTTCCAAAAAATAAACAAATCAACAAATAATAAAACAATAACCTCAAATATTTATCTTGGCGTGGCAATGCTTAAAAACTCAGGATAATTCCAAAATGAGACTCATTGGCGTTTTTTCTGTGATTTTCGGAATTATCCCACTTTTGCATCTCGCAATTACCCCAAAACCACTTACTTAAGTATGTTAAACAGAAAGAAAACAAAACACGACCGAACTCGTTTAAATTTTAAAAGAAAAAAATATTCGGATGCGTTCTGAAATTTGCATAGTGTCAACACTTTCATTTTCCTAATGTTTTTATTTGTCGTATTTTTAGAACTTTTAATTAAAAGCCTTTTACAATAAAATGTGGTATTTAATTTGGATTTTAGCATATTGAATATAATATTATGAAAGGTTCATATGTGTATGAATCTGTTTGAAACTATTGAGTTTTCGAACGTACTGTCTAGTTCAAACGTCAAAAAGCATATTTCACTCTCAGGCCGTATAAGTTATTGCTTTAGTCTATCCAGAAGATTAAAAAAAAATACTTTAACCTCTAGAGATTAAAACACAGTTTTGCGCTCTGAAATTGAAGGACAAACAGCGTGTTTACGAGCAGTGTGGTGAAAAACTTATTTTTTTGTCCGCAAGTGTAATGAAAAACATTGTATGCATCACGGTCGGTAAGCAGAATACTAACTCGAGTCATTAAAAGCTTCTAGCACTCTCGTTAGTAATTCCGTACTTACCTCCCTTGATGCACAATGTACTATAGTAAGTTCCGGCATATTGTATCCACATAAAAAAGGTACGGCTTTCAAATTTAGGTTTCCAGAAAATACTTGAAACCTGCTGCGTCGCCGTATGTTAGTATAACGTAGTAACCGACTAAATTATTCAGCCGTATGTTTCCTCGAGTTTTCATAACGGCTGAATTGTTTTCTCTGTACACAGTGCAGGTTTAAGGCCTCTTAGTTAATTTCACGGCAAATGCCTCTCGGGGGATGGATAAAATTCGTTTACCCCGAATTTCGGACAAGACAAGGCTATTGAGGTTTTAGAAACTTTATTAAACGTGGTATTCTTGCAATTTATGGATGGATTAATGGATCGGAAAATGGGTCTTAAAGCGAAGGGTTAAGGTTGAGGGTTGGAGTTCAGTTTAAATTCGGGTTTTAATGAATATTATTATTTTGAGTGCTACTTTTATTGCGTTAGGGTGCGTGTACCTATTTAGTTATAGATTGACTTTGTTTCAAAATGACCGTAGATCGTTAGATATTATTATATGCATATACATAGATAAAAGTATAACTATACACGTGTCACATAGCCATGGCGATTAGCTCTTGAAAAAGTTCCTCATATACGGAGCAAAACATGTCGAACATTTATCGACTTAAAAACATACTAAGCCGCGTGAAATATAGTTTTAGTATGAATGAGTCTCATAAGAGTATTGTGTTTAAAATATTTGCAAAGAGTTCAGGAATATACGTGTATCATCACATGATCAGACTATTTCCACTGGCGGACATACGTGTCTCCTATGAACTATTTATGAATGTTTATGAAGGTAGTATCGATAAGCGCCACACTGGGCAAGCGGATTGACGCAGTAGTGATGCTCTTGCTTATCATCAATCTTTTTTAAACCAGTAGTCAATGACACTTCAATCCCTTAGTTGATTCTTACGTCATCCACAGGACGAATTGAGACGGTAACATTATACATGTAATGTGTGTAAGTACTATTCTCTTTATTTATATTTCTTCTTAAGTTAGGTCATTTATAATATGGTTATAAAAATAAAATACAATAAGACATACAAAATCAATATAAAACATATCGTCGGTTGACAACCAAAACTCACTAAGTAACAAATACCTACTTGAAATAGAGATCGTATCTAAGTTGAGGTTGCTAAGAGTAGTGACAGTTTTTATAGTGAGTTTTGCTTGTCAGCCGACGATATAAACATACTATAAAAAAACTAACCTAGAGTGCCGCCAGCAACGGGGCGGGCCCAAGCTGCCGGTGGTTAGGGCTGCAGGGAGAGGAACCGCCGGACTATGCGCGCCGTGTCCAGGATTAACGCCTTCTGCATCTGACCCTTGATCCATCCACCCAGCGAGAGCCTCTTGAGGTGTTGATCGAGGCTCTTATCATTATGATATCAGATGACGATATCGTACTATGGAGGACTGTAGTCTTTAAACAGATACATACAAATTGCCAGTAGCACGATGGTAAGTAAGCTACCGTAGCCCTTCGATACTTCTGAGACTGCAAAGGTACATTTCGCATTTTCAGATTTGTAGGTAGCGATACGCGTTGTCGATTGCTTGTAAATAAACTTCACTTACTCATCAAACATTCTTATTCACTTATCATTCTTATCAAGCATTGTTGTTTTGGTATTTTGACATATTTTAGTTTGTACTTATAGTTTTAGAAAAAGGAGACCAGTTCAAACATGGAGGCGAGATGATTTGGCTGACAATATAAACTGTGAATTAAGTGAATTTTTCTGCTGAAAAGCTGTATACTTACTTAACTAAATCTTAACGGTAAAATAATTATAATGTTTTTATATCTAGGTATATGCCTTTATTCGTCCGTGGTCATGAACTGTCGCCCGTTAAACCTCGATCCGCCTTTTTTTCCAAAAGTAATTAATTTCCAGCGCTAACTCTCGTAATATATCATGCGCCTTGGCAATGTGTGTTTGCGTATTTGCATTATTTTTTCAGAGTCGAGTCGAACGTTGAGGAGACCAGTTAAAATAAGTTTACCTACAAGTTTATTTTAATCTATGCTGCGAATATAATTTTTCTTTATTATGTTAAAATAAATAAATAATATCATTCAACGTTCTTACCGGAACCTACTCTATTTGCGTCAGCAATCTGTTACATGAAAAATTATCTACTGGTACCCTTTGTTATTGAAATATTTATTTATATCTATCGTAAATATGTAAAACATAAATATTTATTGGAGAGGAAATTAACACACTTACTTCAGTCGCTTTTATTTTATTTTATTTTATTCGGAAAACCAACAGCTAAAGTTACTAAGCTAACTAATTTGTAAAACCTAGACAAATTGGTTATCAAACAAGCCAATTAAAGGTTTCTACAGATATGGTACATAGATAAAAAGTTTATTTTGTATGTTCATCGCACGTGAACAAGCTGCTGATCTGAGCTGGTCCCGTTGGCGCCAAGTCAAGGTCTGAGCTCTTGGAAAAATCGGTTAAAGTATTTTTTTTAATTTGGTGATTATTTAAACTCCGTAGACTCCTACGACTCCGTTCGGAATAACTCCCTGTTTGGAAATCAAATCGTCATATCCGGTTGAGATTGCGAGCGGGCAACGATCCAATATGGCGGCCGGATGTTGTCGTTGCGATGTAATGAATGGTGAAAAAATTGAAAATTCTTTATGCCGAGGCTTGGCAGGTCGTTTCGAAACGGTTTGAGGTTGCGATATACGAATTTAATTAATATCCGTGTATACGAATCTAATGCTATCTGTCTTGTTTCAGTCAATACAATCGAAATGGGATGGGTCGCCACGTGTTGGTGTCAAACACAAAACATGCAAAGGTCACTATCCTGTGACAAAGTGCGGCCGTTTGGTGACGGCAGTAAGAATACATTTGTCACCACCCCAACTCCTGCGGGTGTCGTAAGAATTGACTAAGGGATTGAAGTGTCACTGACCAGTATTTGATAAAAAATTGATGATGGGCAGCAGCGTCATCATAGTGGACACATTACCGCGATCGCCAATCCACTTGCTCAGCGTGGCGATTATGGGCATTTACCTCCTAATGCGTCCCTATTACGCATAGTTAATAAGAGAGGCCTACTTCCAGCAGTAAACTATCATAGGCTGATGATGTGATGCTGTGGCAAAGTGACGTTTAGCTATGGATCTTTTTATTTAATTTGAAAATTGATGTAATTAGGATTTTGATTTTGATTTAGTATCTATAGGATATTTTATTTGTATAATTGATTATTGACATATTTTTTACATTAAAGAGATTGAATTTAATTGAACTTTAAAGGTCGCAGTACACATTGTCCTAATGTGGACGAATCTCACAATCTCCGTTTACGAACTTCGGAGTTAGCGCCGCTGCTAAATTTCGTCCACTTACAAAATGCGAAATACAAGCCATAATACTCATAATTTAGTATTAAACCAGCGTGACGTCGCACGTCAGGCCCCGTAGCTAGTTAATCTGTTAACTCGGGTTACAGTGTCTGCGGTTTTCGTAATTATGCATTAAATTCAGACCTTCTGATGGGACTACATTTGGTGACCTGTTTTCGATGCCGTTCATTTCCGTAATCTAATATAATCAAGTAAATAAATATCATGGTACAATCTCACTCAAATCGACCTACGGCCCGTTTTTCGAAAGCTTTTAACTTGTAATACAAGTGGAAATCTCTTTTTAATACTATTAATTAAATAAAGACTTCCGCTTGTATTACAAGTTACAAGCTTTCCAGAAATAGGCCCTAGGGTTGCTACGATGGGCTCAATGATGACTGAGATGTGGGTACCAAGCGACGATGTTTATATTTATAATCTTTTTAGGGTCTCGTAGTAAACAAGGAACCCTTATAGATTCGCCATGTCTGTCTGTCCGTCTGTCCGTCTGTCTGTTTGTCCGTCTGTCCGCAGCATAGCTCATTGGCCGTTAGTACTAGAAACCTGCAATTCGGTACACTTATATTTACCATGCCAATAAAGTGGTAGAATAAAAACTAGAAACAAAAATTTTTTTCGGGTACCTCCCTAACTGGCAAAGTGGGGATGATTTTTTTTATTTGCTGTAATCCTATAGTGCGGGATATCATTGAATAGGCCTCTTAAAAAGAGTAAGGTCATAGAAGAAAGTTTTTTTCTAAAGTTAACATTTTCGGAGATAACCGATCCAGAATAAACAAAAATTTGTCCTCCCCCCCTCTAACTTTTGATCCATGATGAAACGGTATGAAAAAAATCGACAATAGTAAGCTTATAGAATACTTTAAAAAAAAACTAATTTGAACTTAATCGGCCCAGCCGTTTTCGAATAACTGCGGAACCCTATACTGAATTGAAAAATTGAATCACCCACGTAGATAAATACCCATGAATTATTAAGCTACTACAAGTACAGGAGGTCTGAAGGATCACAAATTTTCCTATGAAATAAACTAAATAAATAAATTAAATTTACCTTTACATTATAAAGCTAATCAAGTCAGTACTTCAGTGCTAGACAGTATTCGTAGAATGCCCATTTAGCTATTTTCACTCTCATCTCATACAATTTTATCAAATATTGCCAGATCAGCTTGGAGGGACCATTCTAGTTTCGAGACGAAGTGAATTGAAAATGGAGGCAATTTCTTTGTATTCCAAATAAGTAAGCGATTTCTAAAAATTGCTTGCTAGATATCTGATGACGTTTTCACTGCTAACTAGGGAATAATCATAATTTTTATATGAGATGTTTTAGATTCAGATTCAATAGTTTATTCATAATAAACACATAATTTGTAACTTCTCTTTACAAAGTCAAAGGCTGACGGCAGCACTGAAGTGTTGAATAATAAAACTTCATCGTTTATGAACAATTCATTTTATTAGAACGTATTGTGAAAACACAAATCAAATTATTTATTAACTAAATATTTTGATTTGTACTTTATTATGTTTCCCCAATAGTCACACTACTTAATACTATATAAATTATAAATATTAGATGTCATAATACCAAAGAAAAACGACCAAGATCATGTAACGTCCGAGGTGGGGATCGAACCCACGTGCTCAGCTTTCGCGGTTGATGCCTGCACCCCTCGACTGAGACCGAAGACCGAGTGGCCGAGTTCTTTGGTATATGACATCTAATATTTATAATTTATATAGTAATATTAGTAGTAAATTTATATAGTAAACAATTGCAGATTTAAAGTATTAACGGCCACTGAGCTATGCTGCGGACAGACGGACAGACTGACAGATTGGACATGGCGGTACTATAAAGATTCCTAGTTTACTACAGAACCCTAAAAATGGTAATAACTGGGCTCTAAAATACGCCTTATAAAGCTTGTTCACGAAATGAAGTAGCCATCACAAAATCAGCCTCTACTGTTACACAACAATACCATGTAGTTCTGACAATCATGGGACTGTAAATTAATTCTTCTGTTTTATGTTTCACAATCCAATATCCAAAAGCAGTCGATGAAAAGTCGTCAAAATCAAAATAACTTCAGATAATGCTTAATGCAAAAGTTCAGTTCCAACAAAGTGCGAACTTCCGAGATGATTTCAACAATGTTAGATTTGAAAGAGTTAATAAAAAATGTAGATACGAGATTCACAGTTTATTAGTATCGGTATTGTAATTCAGTTAAGACCCATTGGATAATACGGAAAAAAATAGAATTAAACAGCAATGGCCACTATATTTCGTGAACAAGCCTTATTTAACCCATATTAGATTTACATACCTTTGTATTAGTGAGGGTAGAGGTGCGGCAAGGAGGTTGGAACTCTTAGGGCGCCTATAGAGAGACGGCGTGACAGACAAAACCCGTGCCGCGCATATGCGTTTTACGCATATGTGCTGTCAGTACCTCTCGGGACGTCATGGGTATATAAACTATAAAAATATACCAAGAATGCCACATTGCTCTGTAATCTGGTGCAGGAACCAGTCTACGTACGTTAATAAACAAAATTCAAACGTTTCCTATCACAGGTAAGTAAAAAAAGTTATATTAAATTCAATATAAAATTTGTATGGGCAAGAGACATAGTGAAGAGACACGACGCTGAATTTGTTATCGATAGTCTATGTAAACTCTTACAACTAAACGGTGTTAGTAGAAATTCAAAATTTGTTCCCGAGTTACGGACGTTTCCTATGTATAAGTAAGTATAATTATGTGTATTTCTCTATTTAAGTACATATATATATCGTCGCCTAGCACCCATAGTACAAGCTTTGCTTAGTTCGGGGCTAGGTTGATTTGTATGAGACTGTCCCCCAAACATTTATTTATTTATTTATATTTAGCAATAATATAATATTTATCTAGAGTGCAGACAATGAAGCAACTATACAAAAACATATAGTTTAAGAAATTCTGACTTAATTTTTAGATTTCCTATAGAACCATGTGTCAGAAAACGCTGGATAGCGGCGACTGGAAAGTTGAACTGGTTTCCGCAAAAACACGACACAATTTGTTCGGACTTCCAAAATGACTGTTTTGTAAAAACAAATCCAAGATCTATATTGTCATCCAATGCCTGTCCAACTTTAAAACTCCATCCTGCGTTTGACAAGGTAAGTTAGCTTTGCTAAATAATTTTATTATGTTTTCAAAGTAAAGTACCTTTTAAAGGATTTCTGATGTTATCTGTTAATACATGTTAATTTAAGTATGTAATTTCCAGGTGTTTCTTGTCCCAAGTAACCCATCTGATAATCTTTCAAGAAAACGTAAAACGGTACAATTTACGAATTTAAAAATATCTTTACATTTATACATCTAGTTAATCTGTCCTCATATATAATACCTAAATTACCTAACCATCTAAACTCCTTACAGTTGATCGTTTAATTTTAGTTCCCATTTATAGGTAGTTACAATTTTAATTTAAGCACCTATGATATACCTACATTTTCTTTTTGCGTTTTATAACGTAATATAAGTAGATATAGTTTGCACACCTTGAACAAACAAACCAATGCAAAGGTAACATATATAACTAGACAGAGGTTAGACCGCCTGTTGTTTAACCTCTGTCTAGCCTTACCCTTAACACTTGTTGTTTAACTTTAACCTTAAAGCTAACAACTTAATTTAAGTAGGTACTTATTGTAAATATAAATTCAAATAAATGTATAAATTTTACTGTTTTTATATCATTCATAACGACATCATTTTAGTGAGATTTTAAAAATGAGAATGTTTGAATAGCTTTTTTCAAGTAACATTTGTAGTCAAATAACTGTTGGTTTTAATCTATCGATAAAAATATCGAGCCATACCACAACACTATTTACATTAACATGTCAAAATTACCTGACACGGTCGATTTCTATGAAAATGACAGCCAAGGCCGCCTCTATCTCTAAGATTACACACTAAAGAGGTCCGTGCTCTGTGAGGTGCGGCCTTAATTTGATCAAACATGCCGATGACAGATTGACAGGCGAATTACGGATAATTGTAGAGCTGCTCTATAACGTGTCCGTAGATTATATACTCTACCAGTCAAACATAACGAGGCCATTATGTACATAACAGAGTGTAAGAGAATAGTCGTGATCTATTTTAGGGTATCATCATCATCATCATCAGCCTATGATAGTCCACAGCTGGACGTAGGCCTCTCCTATTAACTATGCGTATAGACGCATTAGGAGGTAAATGCCATGGGCAGCAGCGTCATCATAGCGGACACATTACTGCGATCGCCAATCCGCTTGCCCAGCGTGGTGATTATGGGTATGTTCCTCCTAATGTGTTTATACGCATAGTTATATAATAGGAGAGGCCTACGTCCAGCAGTGGACTATCATAGGCTGATGATGATGATGAAGAAATGTATCAAGCCGCTTCTTAGCTTGTTTCGTGGCCACACGACGCACCGCCAGCACAAAAACTGTTACGTTTCGTGGCCACGCCCTTCCAATTACCATTACGCGGTAGCGTTGGCCTGGAAGAAACTCAAATTATTGTTAAGTCCGTCGCACAGTGGAGGAAAATATAGCTCATGAATATTTTTAAAGTAACTAATACCGTGTGGTGACGGCAGTAAGAATACATTCGTCACTACCCCAACTCCTCCTGCAGGTGTCGTAAGAGTCGACTAAGGGATTATTTATTTTATTTTATTTATTTAAGTGTCACTGACCATTCTTTGATTTGATTGATGACAGGCAGCAGCATCATCATAGTGGGCATATTACTGCGATCGCCAATCCACTTGCCCAGCGTGGCGATTATGGGCATTTACCTCCTAATGCGTCTATACGCATAATTACTAGGAGAGGCCTGCGTCCAGCAGTGGACTATCATAGGCTGATGATGTGATGTGATGTGACTAATACTAGTATTTTTCTAAAATGAACAAACCAAGGAACAAGTATTTTGTGATAATTTGATAAATAAATACACAAATAATCGATTTGAATCCCGAACCTCCAGCGTCGTAGGCAGGGCACTACTAGCAATGTACAAGTCGTAGAACATTCTCAAAATTGCGGGAATATACTCGGAAATTTCCGAGAATTTTCATGAGAATTTAAGTTTAAGAGTTAGTTCTCATGGGAACAATCAACTTATAAAAAAGTGTTATGAAGAATATTGTATATCACAATTGAGTAAACAAGGCAGAAAATATACCTTAAAAGGCATGTATATACAAAGATTTTGGCATGATTAGATTGTTTGTAAAATTCAAATTGCTGAGAACATTTTCTATAGAAGTTTCGTAACTTATGAAACTTCTCCTCGGTACATTGCTAGGCACTACCAACTAGGCTACGGAGGCTGACGATATTGAGTAATTTTTTCTGTGGGACCAATCCTGAAATTGCGAAAAATATAAATAAATAAATAAATAAATTATAAATATTAGATGTCATATACCAAAGAAAAACGACCAAGATCACCTCGGACATAGGTGATCTTGGTCGTTTTTCTTTGGTATATGACATCTAATATTTATAATTTATATTAGTAGTATTAGGTAGTGTGACTACTGGAGAAAAATTAAAAGTACAAATCAAAATATTTAGTTAATAAATAATTTGATTTGTGTTTTCACAATATGTTAAATAAATAAATATAAATATATTTTGGACATCTTTACACAAATCGACCTAGTCCCACGGTAAGCTCAATTAAGGCTTGTGATGTGGGTACCAGACGACGATATATATAATAGATATATATATACAGATACTTAAATACATAAACAGCCATGACCAAGGAACAAATATTTGTGATAAATAAATACACAAACATATTTGTGATTATGGGCATTTGCCTCCTAATGCGTCTGTACGTATAGTTAATGGGAGAGGCCTACATCCAGCAGTGGACTATCATAGGCTGATGATGATGATGATGATGAAATACACAAATAATGCCCTCGCCGGGATTCGAACCCGGAACCTCCAGCTTCGTAGGCAGGGTCACTACCAACTAGGCTACGGAGGCTGACAAACAATATCTACTTTATCTGTCATTATGGTCGTGTTAATCTTAATTATCTATTTTTTAGTATTAGGTACTTAAAACGAAATATCTACGATAAGAATTCGAATTAATTGATTATTTATTTCTTTAACTATTATTTTGATAGCGATTTATAAAATTTAATACTGTTTTCCAAAAAGAAATAAATGAAATCTATCGCTTTCAGTACAGCACAAGGGTACCCACCCTTCGCGGGGGATATTTTTATGCATGACGTTTAATAATAGAGAAGAATTGATGCCTCCCTACTTTGCTACACGGGAGTATACCCCATAACGGGTGTGAAACACTGTATAGTTGTATATCGTCGAGGATAGTACACCGCGTAACTACCAAAACAGATTGAGTTCAAATATCAAACAATTGACACTCAAATTGATCCTCATTGAATTTGTTAGTTACGCGGTATTGCATTATCCCCGACAATATACCATACCTGAGACAATAAGTGAACAGGGTGTAAGTCTAATACGGGCGAAGCTCTTAACGGGTGTTAGTTTACGATATAATAAGTACATTCAAATAACTTTTACTTCAAATTAGAGCAACAAATTTTTCCATACAAAATGATTCGGCGCGCAATGTAGAGCAACATACGCGAGTTAAGCACTCGTTGACAGCTAATTTCAAAAGCAGATGACATAACTGCCATATCAACAATAACAAATGTTGGTTCCTACATTGCTGCTTCGAAAATCTTAAAAAAATTCTGTGGGGTCGTTACTAAGAGTAACTTTAAAAAAACCTTGTAATCCATGATTACACTAATGAATCCCATGCCTGTTTTAATTGATCGCCCGTATTAGATTTACACACTGTATAATAACACGGACGTCTAACGCCAGCTCTAAAATGCCCCGGAAACAATTGTTCAATTGTGCCAAGATGGGCAGAACATGGCACTTTTCTAAACATCGCGCATATTTCAGCGCAACATCTTTGGCAAATGTTTATAGAATATAGACAAGCAAAACTTTGATGGACCAATCACAAGTATTTTTAAACAGAGGTTTAAGTTTTTATAGGTTGATATTGAAATTCATTACCGTGATGCATTGAAGAGGGGTGACACTTGTCAACTAAAATTCGGGACCGTTTTTGAAAGGCAATTTAGTATGGCGTGCGGTTTCCATGTTTTATTTAATAAAACATGGAATTTTGTTCGTAGACCTTAGCAGAATCCGAAAAGAAAGTAAACGAATGGCTGACTCACAAAATATCTGAGCAGGCTTCTATTATCACGGTGGTAGAGTCCATGTTCAGATATTTTTGAACACCGTGGCCGCTCCTATATAACTGATGGCGACTGTACATATATACGCATACGCATCGTAGCATGCACAGATGTCATATGTACCATAGTACAAGCAAACGTATCTACTTAGCGTGTCAAATGAGCTCAGTAAAATCTACTAAGTTGTCCGTTTTTAATCGCAGCTTGCAGCTTTCGGGCGTCAAATTTTGTAAGTTGAAGTGAACAAAAACATTAATAATGCCTCCTTAAGTAATATTAATTGCAACAACACAAAAAAATGTGAATACTCAGGGGCCTGGGACATATTTAACCTCGTGAGGCCCTATGTCATATGTATATTACATAACATTTTGACTTTAAAGATATAGTGTCAAAGTTGAAATTCGGTTGAAGTAAGTGACGTCACCAGGCCTCAGGAGGTTAAAATCATAGGCAAGTAACAACTTCAGTACAAAATCTGACACGCTCGGCCGTCATACAAATGAATGAACTTGTTTCTTGTATCCAAATCTAATTCTGTGGCAGAGTTGGGCAAAAAGTAATATGATTACTCCTTCAGATTGTATGTGTACTTTGTAATATTTATTACAAAAAACACATACAAATGTAATTTATAGAAGTAATCATATTACTTTTTGCCCAACTCTGTTCTGTGGTAGCATGCAAGCCTACGCCGCTACGCGGCGTTCTACGGCGTAGCACGTAGCTCCCCAAATGGTCAGAACCAGTTGTAAAGTTGTAGGCTTTTGAAACTTGTTTGATAAGTTTGTGCGCATTAGAATGTGTCCTAACGCCAATATATGATAAATATGATAATGGGACCTATATCAACAAACGTTTTTAAGACTAAAAAAGTTCGAATTCATACACATATCTCCATACTAATCCCTAGTGCTTCCATAATTATGGAACAAGTCGCCATCAGAGTTCATGATTTCCAGTCTCGTTTCATAAATATGTAAACTCTGTAAGTATACAGGGTGAAACATGAGTCGTGAACAGTAATAGGTTTCTCTAACTCTATAAACAACTAACTATTGAATGACCCACAAGTTACTTGGAAATGATTTTTGGCTGCTTTTTCTAATTTTTAAGGTGTTTTTCAGAAATGACATTTAACCTATTGAAAACGTTAAATGTAATAATCAGCATTTAATTTTACAAGAAATGACAAAATTGCCCTTATTAATTACTAGCGACCCGTCCCGGTTTCGCACGGGTAGTCGGGTACTATACCTACATAAAAACCTTCCTCTTGAATTACTCTGCCTATTAAAAAAATCTCGTCAAAATCCGTTGCGTAGTTTTAAAGATTTAACCCTTAAATGCAAAGTGATACATATATGCATCATGTATTTTGGACTCTATTAACAGCATCTCAGAATTCAAATTTGAATAAATTTTTGTCAAGGCCATGCATTTAAGGGTTAAGCGTACAAAGGGACATAGGGCAGAAAAGGTGACTTTATTTTGTACTATGTCAGTGACTTCAATTTGAAGAGGTAATTGAAATTATTCCATTAATTTGTCTTAAAAATCCTTTCGGATATGGGCCAAAAAATACCAATTAAGTTAAACCCAAAAAAATCCAAAAATAAATAAATAACTTGTCAATTATGTCAATTTTTAAGTTTGTAACTTGTGGGACATTTAATTGTTAGTTGTTTATGGAGTTAGAAAAACGTATTACTGTTCACGACTCATATTTCACCCTGTATAGGTCCCAAGATAAACCATGTTCAGAAAGCCATCTTAACACATTTTTCACAGTTCGGGATCACGGCCCCGTAATCGCCCAGTATTTAAGTACATAACCAAAATATCTGTTGTACCTACAGTCAACTGCAAATAAATAGTACATTTCGATACAAGTGCAAACAATTTTTTTTTCGACGAGGGTGAAAGTTGGAGTCCGAGTGAAACGAGGTAAAAATAAACTGTACTAAAAACTACAGATGGTGTATTTTTTAGGCTCTAGTGCGAGAAGTGTGTCATTTTACGTCAGGATTGAAACTTCGGAGGGCCATCTGTACTAAAAAACGTCGTACGAGACACGTGCAAAAACGAAATTCGTAACTCGTGTCGATTTAAAACACTCCCTATCGGTCGTGTTTTAAAACATCGCCACTCGTTTCGAATTTCATGTTTAATCGCACTTGTGTCGTAATGTACTATTTAACACGTGTATCGTACGACTTTTTTCATAACAAGTGCCTTAAAAAGAGAAATTTTCGCAAGCGAAGCGTGCGCAAAGTTTACTTTTCCGCACTAGTTAGGAAAAATATGTTTCGAAAGTAATTAGGTAATTGAATCAGACGTTACTTTGGGGAAGTCCATCTTAAAGGATGAACAATATTACTTTGCTCTTCCTCTCTTACGACGTTCTTATTAAGGTGGATGTCCCTGTGAGATTTTCATACAAATTTGTCGACATTAACTCTGTTAATTAGTAGACTTTTTGTAATTTTGAACCTTGATAGTAAGTTGTACGTATCCCGTAGATGGCGCGTATGTAAAAAAAAGTCCAAAAAGTGGTATAGTATTTCTGAATTATCAATTTGAAAATTGATACAATTTCGCTCTTTGCCTTTGTATATGTGCGTGAATAATACTATCCATGAAAACTGACCTGGAGGCAGATGACAAGGTAAGCTTAACCATATCCATCACAGATGTCACTTTAAAACTGCTAGTTAAATGACCTCACTAATTAGTAATATATTCGGTCAATAGATGGATTATTAAAAGTAAGCGTAATTCATAAAATAGGTATGTTGTTATTGTTTTTATTTTATCAAATAAAATATCCGGTAAAATTTTATCCCTCGATTCGCCAGGTCGGATCTCAAAATACAATATATCGGTCAGTATTTTTTATGAATTACAGCCAGTAGGTAGTTAGGTAGCTACTTTTGTATCTAACTATGATGCTCACTTTAATTCTCATTTAGCGTAACTTGTACAACAGTTTGGAAGAAAGGAGCACATTAATATGATAGGTACTAATTAATATCTGAGAGGTAATAAATAAAATAAGTGGCTATAAATTAATAATAATAATAAACAAATAAATATATCGGGACATCTTAAGCTTAAATTAAGGCTTGTGTTGTGGGTAATAAGAAATAAGCGATGATACATATCATGTAACTACATACAGATACTTAAACACATAGATAGCCACGATCAAGGAACAAATATTTGTGATAAAAAAAATACACAAAATAATGCTTTCACTGGGATTCGAACCCGGAACCTCCAGCTTCATAGATAGGGTCACAACTAACTCGGCTACCGAGGCTGACGACTTTAATTTAAATGGACGCGTAAAATACTTTTTGGTAAGTGGTCATAAAATATTTTGTTCATTTGTCACAGCAAAGTCAATGTCATCTATGAGTCAACATTTTGCAATTTTGTTCCACAAGTCAAGGCAAAAGTGTTCGTTTCGATAAAATCGATATCATAAACATGCCCACAACGATGGGCAGAACGAATAAAAATGAGTACCGAAAACACCGTTGTTCTGGGGGGAAAAGAAAAAGCGTCGAGTAGAAGCATGGTTACTCCTTCACCATGGCACCACATAGTAAGTATCTCGCCGTAGCGAAAATTTAAAATTTGAAGCGTAATAGTTAAAACACCTATTTAATAAGTACAACTAACCTAACGGAATACCCGAGCCGCTTTTAAAGTAGTTAGAACATTTTTTCTTCTATATTTATGACACTCTCACATTTTACATTTGCCGGCTAATCTTTGTCGAATACAAATGATTCTGTAGTAGATATACATATTATTACCTTTATTCTATTGCCAATTGCGACACGAACTTTGTCAGTTATTATTAATTTCAATAAAAAGAAACAGATAGGGAGGTATAATAAATTAAATTCACCAATGTGACTATTTCAGGAGGATAGCAGCTTGGCGGGATATTAAGACCGACCAAACTCACGAGCCTGAAACATCAGATTCCACCAATCAAACCCCAATTATTTGTGCAACTAATGCTCAGTGAGTGTTTACTACTTTTAGAGTTGTATAATTCATTATGGAATTCATATCATATGAACCTAATGTCGTCGTATTAGAGACTAACTGTAGCTTAAATAACTATGTCTAGGTACACATATATTGCAGGACAGCGAAAGTATTCAGTATGTTATAGGTGTGTAACTTGTCAATCTATAATATGTAATAGATAACAATACCCATATACTTTTCACTTGACATATTCCAACAGTCTTTACTGTCATTAGACTTACAAAGCAATACTAAAGTTTTAGCTAAACCACTAATTGGAGTTCGAGGCCAAAGAATCTACGAAAATATTGCCACAACAATGAAATGTTCATACAATAGTAAATCCTTATTTTCTAAAAACAGACGTTGAGATATCTTATTTATTGGTAATTTTAATTCTTTAATTTATAGAAACAATATTATTTACTTATTTTCACGTAAATATAAGATATTTTAATAAAAACGGAATTATCCGCAATTATTAGTAACAAAGTTGGTATTGCGCTGGTATCACCTCATGTGTTAATAACATTTGGTACAGCAATTTAACTACACATAAATTAAAACCCTATTTCTGCATACGTTTAGAAAATTGCAGAATAATACATTGTAGCGTGCTTTATGTTCACATTTCGTATTCGTAAAATTCCTTTGACCTACAAATTTCTTTGGCAGTGCTATAGTTCTCCATTTAAATTATCATAGAGATCTAACGTTTTGTTTTCTTCTGTAGGTTGTTCAAGTAGGTGTACACTGTAGGTGTACACCTACTTGAACAACCTACAGACCCCACTGTAGGTGGGTCAAGGTGACCCACTTGGTTCAGCCATGTTTAGCTTCGCTATACACCCCATCATCAAAAAATTAAATTCCAAATGAAATATACTGGGTGAAATCTTATAAATACTGTCTTAATAAATATGACACGCTGTCGTTTGTGTTCACTGGTAATTTTAAATTATTTACAAGAAAATGTTGTCATATCAATGTTAGTTAAGAGAAAAGAAAAGTTTTTAGGTATTTACGTGTTTTTAAGAAAATCCTAGTTGGGACTACCATATTAAACAGAAACGCGTAAAAACATTACAGAGGTAAATAATAGCTTGGTTCAGCCATGTTTAGCTTCGCTATACACCCCATCAAAAAAAAATTAAATTTCAAATGAAATATACTGGGTGAAATGTTATACGAGTATGTACTGTCTTAATCAATATGGCACGCTGTCGTTTGTGTTCACTGGTAATTTTAAGTTCTTTACAAGAAAATGTTGTCATATCAATGTTAGTTAAGAGAAAAGAAAAGTTTTTAGGTATTTACGTGTTTTTAAGAAAATCCTAGTTGTGACAGCCACATTAAACAGAAACGCGTAAAAACACTACAGTAGTATATAATGTTTTTATTAGGAATTATTTTAAATAAATTAATTAAATAACAAAAAGGTTGAGGAAACCTGAAAACTTTACTTGATAATGACATAAGAGACTTTGACAGATTTGACAATAACGCATCTGTCGTAGTTTCGTTGGCCTCGAACTCCAATTACTGGTATACGTATGTAATATTTTCAAATAATTTCATTCAAACTGTCCACTCAAAGACATTACCTTTTCAAATCAACCAATCACCATGTGAGACGGCGCTGCGCGCTGCATACTGTCGGCAACCTCTCAAAATGAGCGTCTCAGACCGAGCAGAGTCACAGTTAAAATTATCGTGTTATTGTGTACCTATGAATAATTAGTATATTTTAATTTCTCGCAATTAAAATAAAAAGTAAAGTAGCTCTGGTTTAGAAACCATATTACTGGAACAATTTGAAAACAAACGATGAAAAAAAAACTCGCGGTAATATTATGGCTTGTTTTAGGCTGTTATCAAACAATATATTTATTATACTAATATCATGGGGCATTCCTCCACAAGTCGACCTACCTAGCGTCAAGTCCCCGCCTCCTATATTATTGTGATATGATCTAGCTTTATTGACTGCGTAACTTACTTTTCCTAACTAGTGCGGAGAAGTAAACTTTGCGCACGCTTCTCGTACGTTAATTTCGAAAAGTCGTTCGATACACGTGTAAAAACTTCTTTTTAACTCGGGTGATTGACTTTCATCCTCGTGGAAAAAAAATTTTTTTTTGCACTTGCATCGAAATGCAACTACTACTACTACTACTATTCTTTCCCTCTTGCTCGCACCAGTCGCGCCAATATGCGTGTGCGACAAGGATGACTGGAAAATAACTTGTACAAACATTAAGTTTAATCACGTTTCTGTAATATTATTATGAAGGCTATTCTTCTGTTTCTACCTATCGTTATCCCGGCTTTTGCCAGGGTCCGTACCTACCTTTCCTCCTCTTTGCGCGATCCTGGGCATCTTCATACTTCACTGTCTGTCCATCTGTCTGTCTATCACCAATATGTATCTAATGGATAATTAGTTGAAATTTTCTCAGATGATGTACAATCAGCAGCAGATATTGCTAAGCGGGCAGAGTTTTCAAAATAAACTATGCACGACTATTAGAGTGTGTTAAGATCATTGTGAACACCCTACTCGTTAAGCAATATCTGCTGCTGATTGTACCTACCTAAAATATTGCCGATATAACAAGAAACACTAAAAATAATTAAATATTTATATAGCTATGTTTTGTCGTGTTTCGAATAATAACAACATAATTTAAAAAAAATTATTTCTTTATTATTGGACGATTAGTATATGAACAAATAAATATATTTAGCATGTGACCATCTTACACATATCAACCTAGTCCCACAATAAACTCAATCAAGGCTTGTGTGAGAACTAAACTACAAAATATGTAATATATAGAATAGATACATACAAATACTTAAATACATATTGAATAGTTGGAGTCCTAATTTTATTAATCTGTACGTTACGTAGGTATGAACATGGCATTTTGATTTTAGATTAGGCAATCTCTTATGGACCTATAATGATAATCTATCAGGTTTTATACTTGCAGACTATTTTATTCAAATAATTTTAAGTTTTATAGTCTACCTAAAACCTTCTCTTCTTAAATCACTCTATCTATATCTATAGAAATCCGTTGCGTAGGTGTAAAGATTGAAGCATACAATAGGGATATAGGGACAAGAGAATGCGACTTTGTTTTATATTATGTAGTGATTTGGAAGATTATAACCCCTTTATTCATAACCGTCTCCTAATTTAGCAAACTGTTTTTGGGGTTCCGTTGCCAAAATTGCAAAAAACGAAAACCTTATATTCGTCAAGTCATGTCCGTCTCTGTCCGTGTCTGTCTGTCACATCCAATATACTCGGAAACAATAAATGGAATACTCGGAAGTAATGATATTTGGTGAGGATTGTGTTGTATGAACCGCCAATGATATACAGGGTGGCTGGTAAGTATACCGACAAACTTGAAAGGTGTAACACATTTCGAGGCTATAATTTCATATGAACTTTTCTGGATTCGGCTTAGTTTAAGAGATAATGACATGTTATTCAAAAAACTATTTTCATCACAAGTCACTGAAAAATGCCTGCACGTTTAAAATTCTTACACTAGTAGTTTTCATCTCGACATACACACTGATTAAAGTTAGAGAAAATGACGAAAAAGTTTCAGAAAAATGTTCAACAAAAAAAAAATATCAAAAACCCTGAAAAAAAAATTCTTTCCCTACAATTTATTACTGGTCATGTACAAAAAAACGAAATATCAAAAAACGGAATAACCAAAAAAAATTTTTTTTTGTTCGATAATGACATATGTCACATAGATATTTTTTTTTACTTCTTTTGTTATCAAAAATGCATTGGTAAAGTCTGTCGGTATACTCCTTCCCACCCTGTATAAGTAAAGATACGTTATACTCTAACAAAATGAGCGAAATAAATACTTCACACCATACTTCTACAATTTATTGATAGTTGACACTTTTCTTCCTACAATTTATTGATAGTTGACAAACACTTATCTTCATAATTCATAATGCGTAAAAGAGATGGTAAAATACATATACTCGTATTTAATAAACGAAAAAGAGACAAGATGTATCTCTTATAGTTTTTGAGATAGGTTGTTTTAACTGTATTTTTTATGATAAATTGATAGTGGTACGGAGTCCGACTCGCACTTGGTGCGTTTTTTAATTCATAATACATACATAATTATTATATACGTATAAAAATCAACTACAGGAAACAACGTATCACTTCCTAATAAGTTTGTGTGTCTGTTGGTCCATACGGAAGAAAACGTTGATTTAAACTGAATACCTAAATTCTCAAATTTGAAGTCTTCATGACCTAAAAACTAAATAAACCTCCACGTTAATGAAATCAGAAGATCTGTTTGTCTGTTCGTCTCTGTGCCTGTTCATAGCCTGGCTGAAAGTTATAGTTTGCCTGTCGATTTGCCTGCCCACCTGTTTTTCTTTGTTTGAATGCATGATTTTTGTACATGTGACCGTTTCAATTCGTAACAGAACTAACAGAGCCCTGTAAAATACACTGAGCAAATTTGATAGTCACCTACTTACCTATGTGTAAACATAATTATTGATAGGCAAGGTTTTGTATATTTATTTTAAAATGTACTTTCTGCAAATAGGTAGGTAGTTAAAATATTTTTTGTGCTGTCCACATGGCGCGTTAAGAAATTAAAACTTGTTTGAACCCATTGAACTTAAAGATCTAGAGTATTTCCGCTGGGAAACAATTCTTATTATAATAAGCGAACTCTGATTCAGAAAATATTATTTTGCATCCGTCTGAATTTCACAACTGAATCTTGTAAAATGGTATGTAATGAGTATAAGTTGAGTGGCCGTGTGGTGACGGCAATAGAAATACATTTGTTACCACCCCAACTCTTCCCTTGGGTGCCCTAATAGTCAAATAAGGGATTCGAAGTGTCACTGACCATTATTTATTGAATATTGGATGATGGGCAACAGCTTGCCCTGCGTAGCGATTATGGGTATTTACTTCCTAATGCGTCCGTATGCTTAGGTACCTAATACGAGAGGCCTTTGTCCAGCTGTGGACTAATTATAGACTGATGATGTGATCTGAGTTTAAGTTACCGTACGAGCCCAACACTTGCCCCATTCTTGATGGTGGATGTGATAAATAAAATCACTGATCTATGGTTATGATATAATTTACTGTAAACTAACGCATGAAGAGTATCAGCTACAGACGTATAAACGTTAACGAATAAAGTAATTAAAATAAGTGTATTAAGTCAGCGTGATCGTGGGTACAGCAATTATATTTAATGCTGTCGGGGGGATGTGCAGTGCTTGCAATGTACAGTTACTATAACTTTTCTTATGACATACATAAAGAATTACCACATGACTTGATGCCCACCTGACGGTGTGTTTATTTTGTAAAGTTTCAAAATCATTGTTTGTATGTCTGTCTGTCTCTCTGTCTGTTTAGGGCTCCCTCTACATGGCATTTTTTTTTCGAAACGCTTATGTTATAAGAGACTTGGCATAATCAATTTTTGTAAACAATATTTAGAATATTACTTTGCCAGAAACTATTTTGGCATATTATTATTTAGGTCATGTGTTATTTCGCAGAAATTGGATGTCCATATTTTTGGCATAGGTACATAATTATACACGGTGTTACGCGAGCACTGCCAAAGGTTTTAACTATGCATTCTAGACATCAAAATAAACACAAAATATTATGAGACCTTATGTCAATTCCACCAAAAAAAAATTTTTTTTCTTTTTTTTAGGCCGATTTGAATACTTTTTAACATTTCCAGTACTTTTTATCATAACAACAATTTGTTTAAATTATTTATTTCAATTGTTTTTTTAGGTACAGGTTATTTCGTCAAGTCTATTCGTATTTTTTGATTGTCAGGCAAAAGGTGTGGTAATATTAGAACACATTGTGGTAGCATTTACGTTAGGCAGAAATGCATTATCTATTATGGTAGATTGGGTTTGGTACATATACTTACTATAACGATATGTAATAAGACAATGTTAAGAAAAAGATGAGGTGATTGGTTGGTTAGGTTAGAACAACGATCTTGACTACCGTTCATTATTGCTGTGGCAAACTGGGTAAGGTTAGACTAGAACAATTGCGATCTCATTAGGAACTCACTGCTACGACAAAGTGGGTTAGGTTAGAACTGCCATCTCATTATTAAGTCACTGCTATATCAAAGTACGTTAGGTTACGTTAGAACTGGGTAGGACAAAGTGGGTTAGGTTAGGTTAGAACTGCCATCTCATTAGTAAGTCACTACTATATCAAAGTACGTTAGGTTAGGTTAGAACTGCCATCTCATTAGTAAGTCACTACTGTATCAAAGTACGTTAGGTTAGGTTAGAACTGGGTAGGACAAAGTGGGTTAGGTAAGGCATCGGTCTCACCGCGAGCTACTAAGCTATGAACTATCGGCTACAAACACGAACAAAAGATACGCACTCCCGTGTAAATATAAAATATTTTAAAATAAAAATAAAACCGCCTTCAAAAATTCGCCCAAACTAAAAAGTCAAAAATAATTTTAGTTCCTACTTCTTAGGATTTCCTACACAAACCTTTAAACCTTTTACCTTATTCATTGAAATAAAATATTATGGCTAGGTACCCTACAGATTTCTTAGAAGTCGGTGCCAAGCCAATTTTTTGCTTTTTAGTAGTGTAAAATCGTTATTTAGTATGCTCTAAATACTTATAATTAGAATGTACTGCACTGTAATAGGCCAGAAAACCTGAACTGGATACCTTAAATATTCAAAGAATTATCCCATTATGAAGGAGATATACATTGTATCATCAGCAAGTATGAATAATTTCAAAGATTATAGGTAACAGCCTTAGCATGCCTATATTATTTAAAGAATCACTTACCGCTAACCAACATGTCATAACTACTAAGCAAACACTTAAATAGATCTCGAAAATGTATGACAGTTGTTATATTCAAAGAATTATCCCATTATCAAGGAGATATACATTGTATCATCAGCAAGTATGAATAATTTCAAAGATTATAGGTAACAGCCTTAGCATGCCTATATTATTTAAAGAATCACTTACCGCTAACCAACATGTCATAACTACTAAGCAAACACTTAAATAGATATATTCAAAGAATTATCCTCCAACTCCTAATAGTTAAGGAGTTATACCTTTCGTCATCAGCTCACCAACATGAGACTATGACCACCTAAATGCAAATACTCAAATAGCTTCCAAAATACATGAACTGTGTTATATTTAAAGAATTATCCCCCAACTCCTAATTTCTAAGGAGTTGTACCTTTCATCATCAGCTCACCGACATGAAAGGATGACCACCTAAACGCAAATACTCGAATAGCTTTCAAAATACATGAAATATGTTATATTTAAGGAATTGTCTCCCAACTCCTAATCTCTAAGGAGTTGTACCTTTCATCATTAGCTCACCAACATGAAAGGATGACCACCTAAAGGCAAATACTCAAATAGCTTCCAAAATACACGAAATATGTTATACTTAAAGAATTATCCCCCAACTCCTAATTGCTAAGGAGTTGTACCTTCCATCATCAGATCACCAACGTAAAAGTTCATGACTAAACGCAAATATTTGAATAGTCTTCGAAAATAAATGAAAAATGTCATGTGTGCCTACAACATTTGAAGAGTTCCCTCGATTTCTCCAGGATCCCATCATCAGATCTGGATTCGGTGACAATGCGACCAACTAGAAGGTATACCCATTCAAACGAAAAAAGAATTTTTCAAATCGGTCCACGCGTCTTTGAGTAATCGGGGAACATACATTAAAAAAAAAAAAGATTTCGACGAATTGTAAACCTCCTCCTTTTTGAAGTCGGTTAAAAAGAGAGTGTATCTTTTATTTACACGGGAGTGCGTATCTTTTGTTCGTGTTTTTTAACTGATAGCTCGCGGTGAGACCAGTGCCTTAGGTTAGAACTGCCACCTTATTAGTAAGTCACTACTATATCAATGTAAGTACGTTAGGTTAGGTTACAATTGCGACCTTATCAGCAATTGACTGTTATGACAAAGTGGTTTATGTTAGGATACAACTGCGACCTCAGCAAGTCAGCAGTAATTCACTGCTATGGCAAAGTGGCTTCGGTTAGGTTAGGTTAGAATTGCGACCTTGTTAGATTAAATTATGCTCAATTAGTAAGTCTACAGTAGAGTAAATTGTATTTCCATTTCAACAATTATAAAGAAAAAGAAATGTATTTTCCTTTACTGTCATGGCAAAAAAACTCGACAAGAAAACGTTATGCATATCTTGCACGGGAAAGAGAGGGCTGGAAGATACTCCAACGACAAGTGAATAACTCTGTGATGATGATGATGAAGGTGACCGTCTGTTCATTATAAGAAAAAGATTTGGGAGTTCAACCCACAGTCCCTTATATTCCAGTATGTGTGTCTATTTGTCCGTCCGTGGCTAAGCTCGGCGATCGTTAAGGTGCATGCAGGCCAAAAGAGCATTCGCTGTTCTAACCCCCAACTCTACGAAATTCGATCGTTACACGAAACGAGATTCGTTGATTTCGTAGAGTGGGGGATAGAACAGCGAATGCTCTTTTGGTCTGCATGCACCTTTAGTATCAACTAGAAAGCTTAAATGTGGCATGTACATGTATATTTTTATACCACCGACAGAACGATGAAAAAAATTTAATTTTACGGTAAGTATCTATAGAGGACACGTAAAATGATGATGTTTTATTTGCACTTTCACCTTATGGTATGTGGTGTCTTTAGGTATGTGACCTTGTCATCAAAAGCGGTTGTTTATGCAATATAGAAATAGATAAAAATCTCTTGAAAACTCCAAATAATTGTGCCAGGGAGACACTAAACTTATTGTTAGAATAATATTTAACATATTATTGTGAAAACACAAATCAAATTATTTATTAACTAAATATTTTGATTTGTACTTTTTATTTTTTTCCAGTAGTCACACTACTTAATACTATATAAATTATAAATATTAAATGTCATATACCAAAGAGGGCACTCGGAGTTGATTTGACATCGATAAATGTTATGTTGGCTTTTTAGTATAGACGTGTGCGCCGATGTCAAAATGGTCGGCGGCGGCGTTTGCCAAAAAGTCGGCGGCGGCGGCGTGATTTCGGCGTGAAATCGGCGTGAAGGTCACGTGAATATAAAACCGGAATTAGATCGTATTCTTTGTTATAATTGAGATAAATACAATATAAATGTTCAATAAACACCACTAATGACCACCATCTGATCAATAGATAACAGTTTTCTCTTCCGATCATGTTCTAAAGCTTGTCCACGAAATTAAGTAGCCATCGTAAAATCAGTCTCCCCTGTTCCACAATAGTCCCATGTAGTTCTAACAGCCATGGGACCGTAAATTGATTCATTTTATGTTTAACAATCCAATATCCAAAAGCATTCGATTAAAAGTCGTCAAAATCAAAATAACTTCAGATAATGCTTAATACAAAAGTTCACGCCCAAAAAAGACCGATCTTTCGAGACGATCTTAACAATATTACACTTGAAACAGTTAATTAAAATTGTAGACACGAGATTCACAATTTATTATCCCAGTATCGGTCACTGTGGGTTCCGGCGCAATAGGAGTACTGCTGACCAAATCTTCCTCCTGAAGCAACTTATGGAGAAGAAGTGGGAGTATGGCCAGGAAATCCACTCTCTCTTTGTAGACTTTGCCAAAGCTTACGACAGTGTCAACAGAGAGTCACTCTTCTCCATACTTAGGAACTTTATGCTCCTAGATAAACTTATACGAATGATTATTGTTGCTACTGGTGTAAGTAGGATGCGGGTCAAGGCACGAGGAGAGTTGACGGACGAGTTTGAGGTCGTTGCTGGTCTTAAGCAGGGGGATGCGCTGTCGCCCATGCTGTTCAACTTGGCACTCGAGCACGTCATACGAAGAATAGAATGGCTAGACGGTGGAGTCATGTTGAACGGTCTGCATAAGATAGTTGGGTACGCGGATGATCTCGCCTTGCTTGGAGAGAACAAGAGGACTGTTGTGGAGAGGGCTAGGGCCCTTGCGGAAGAGGGCTTGCCAGTCGGACTCAAAATCAGCAAGGAAAAGACCGTATATCTGTACATGCGGAGGCACAGGAACGTCCTGGAGCCTAGAGAAGAGCTGAATGTGGATGATGTATCCTATCAAGGGGTAGAGAAGTTCAAATACCTGGGCTGCGTGGTAAATGACACAAACTGCAGGGAAGAGGAGATTGAACTTCGCATCCAGGGCGCCCTTAGATGCACAGCAGCTCTCCATAAGGTGTTAGTGTCCAAGATCATGCACCGGACGACCAAGATTTGCATTTACAAAACTATCATTAGACCGATCTTAATGTATGGATGCGAAGCGTGGACGCTCACCTTGAAAGAAGAGAATAAGCTACTTGTTGCGGAGAGAAAAATCTTCCGCAAAATTCTCGGACCTACCCAGAGACCTGACGGTAGTTGGAGAATCCGAAAAAACCAAGAGCTGGAGGACATCATTTCTGAGCCCAACATCATTGGCGAGATTAAATCCGCAAGGCTTCGCTGGCTCGGACATGTGTTTAGGATGCCAGTTGGCAGAGCGGTGAAGAAGGCCTTCCTGGGAAGACCCAGTGGACGCAGACTGGTTGGTAGGCCAAGATACCGCTGGAAAGACGAGGTGGAGAAGGACCTACGCGCCCTGAATGCAGAGAACTGGGAGGAGATCGCCCAGAACCGGGCGCATTGGCGCAAACTCGTATCGGAGGCCAAGATCCACTTTGGGTCGCTGAGCCAGCGGAGTAAGTAAGTAAGTATCGGTATTGTAATTTAGTTAAGACCCATTGGGAAACTAAATGACCCAAAATGGTAAAATAAGAAGAAACACTGCTAAAATTGAAGTACCTTGAATTGAAGTTTCAGTTATTCTACGACTCTCAACATTCCTATTTCAATCTCGTAGGGAACGCCTCTTTCCATCAATTAAATAGCTCATTGAGTGATCTTTTTACTAAGCCTATAGTTACTTACCACTTTAGAGCAGAATTTCGTTTTGAAATATAAGTACTGCGGGATATTGAATGAGAAGATATTGTGCTGTCCGGCACTACTTTACTATTGACCTTTTCCTCAAAGTTAGATCCACCCAACTGGTCCAGCTGTCTGTCTCCGGTACACATATATTCGTCGACTTTGAGCTTAGATCTTGACTGGAGTTTGTATCTCATCATCATCATCATCATATCAGCCGAAAGACGTCCACTGCTGAACATAGGCCTCCCCCAAAGATTGCCACAATGACCGGTCCTGCGCCACCCGCATCCAGCGGACTCCTGCGACCTTCACCAGGTCATCGGTTCACATTGTGGGGGGCCTAACCACGCTACGCCTTCCGGTACGTGGCCGCCACTCAAGAACCTTCCCGCCCCAACGGCCATATTCATATAGGTTTATTTCATATGGTCTTCGTTGATCTTCGTTGTATCTTAAGCCCAACGCATTCAGGGGCTCTACAGACATCTATGAGTATAGTGCTCAAGTTCTCCAAGGTTTCAGCCATAATTACTTTATAGTCGGCGAACCGAACGTGCGTGGTAGAACTGATATACTCGCTATTGATGTTGATGACAAAGCCCTATCCAGACCAAAATCTTGAAGACATCTCCCAAAGCAACCAAAAATAGTTTTGACATACTACAAATACTCCTCAGTGCAATGCTATGGGTTTCGAATACCGGTCTTGGAGACGAACTGGACGCTACAATATAAGTACCAGTAGTCTACTTGGCTTACTTGTTCTATTGTTTGTTGGTTACTTGTTCGTTGGACACATAACCCACAAACTTGGAAGACCTGCAAAAACTTATTGTCTCGGGAAAGTTTAGAAGGAAAAAACCGACCCCATGCACTAGACAGACCAGATCCGCACCACACTCAACATTCAGGTTGCTGAAGCGGTCCACGCTGCCAAAGATGGGGGCCGTTGGCGGAAGATCGTAAAAGAGAAATTGATGGCTTGATAATCACGACCCCCGGCATTGTGGTATCTGCGCAAGGAGGAAAAGTTTACTTGGCAGTGGTACCGCTGGAAATAATGTACATATAGTATTTGATTATGAATAGGGGGTAACCCCTTATTTATAAATGTCTCGATCGATTCAAATGCTTCTTAGGCCACGAACGTTAAGCAGAGGGGCAAGTCATACCTCTCGGTCTTCTGTATAACCTGACGTTCATATTTTAAAGACAAACGGGTCTTAATCGCGTAAACTTACGTTTAATTATATCCTGACGTTTCGGGCATGACGTTACACCCGTGGTCGCAGGCAGACTGGCGAGAGAATGTATCAACACCTTCGAGCTGCGCGGGTTTTTCGAACTACCCGCACTTGATCTTGATTATTCACTTCTAGGCTAGGGTTGTCACTAGGCCTACACACAACACTCACAACATCCAATGGCTTTAAAACTGATGTTTCACCACGCTTACATTTGTAAATCACGGGATTCCACGCGGACGAGATTCCTTGCCCCTCATTTTGATTAAAATTCCGATGTTTCTTAATTTCAATAGCTTCACGTACTTTTCGGCTATGATGTATACGCTCGGTTGAGAGGACTTTCGGGTTATGGAGCTCAATCCAGTGGTTAGGTCCGGACTCCAACAAATGCTCGGCCACAGCAGACTTATTCGTTTGACGCTTTTTAACAGCCGTGATATGTTCCTTGACCCTTTCCGCTATGGTGCGTTTGGTTTCCCCAATATAGGAACTACCACAGCTACAATCGATTTTATAAACACCCGGTGTGTGGTAAGGTAAAACATCTTTAGGCGACCTTAGATGCCCTGCCACCTTTGATAACGGCATGTAAACGGTTGGTATGGAATACTTATTCAAAAGCGTACCTATTTTGTCCGTTACACCCCTGACATAAGGCAAAAATGCCGGTCGCCTTGCAACATCTGGATGTTTCTTCCTCGGTGTTCGTCTGGGTTGCCGTCTGTTCATTATGTAGCCATTTCTCTTCAGAACCTCCTGAACGTGCGACATCTCAATTTCTAGAAATTCAGGGTCACAAAGGTCATGTGCTCTGTTCTTCAGAGAATTAACCACAGACTGAAGCTGCCGGGGGTGGTGGTGAGACAGAGCGTTCAAATACCTGTCTGTGTGTGTGGGCTTCCTATAGACAGTGTGCGCCAAAGAACCATCATCTCGACCTATCACCTTTACGTCCAGAAAAGGCAAACTGCGCTCCGATTCCAATTCATATGTGAATCTGACTTTAGTATGAATGGAATTGAGATACTGGAGTAATTGCTCAACTTCATGCTTGCCACCTCTCATAACGCAGAAGACATCATCGACATATCGCTTCCATAATTTCACTGCCCATGGTTGCAGATCTATGCTGGCCTCGAAATGCTCCATCCAGATATTTGCTAAAACCGGTGCCACAGGGCTACCCATAGCAACTCCGTCGATCTGGAGATAATGCCCCCCTCGATATAAAAAGTAGCTTCCTTCTATGCAATTCCGGAGCAAAACCATGACAGAACTCACTATCCCATTGTCAGCTAGCCTCTTTCGAACTACTTCTAGACACTCTTTAACCGGGACATTGGTGAAAAGTGACTCAACATCGAAACTCACCATTAAGTCTCCTGGTTCCAACGTTATGTCCTTAACCACTCAATTGCTTTTGGTAACTCTGGTTACCAGCTGTCACTCTTATTTTACATAGGAATAAAGCTCAACCAAAATTTCAAAGCATGTGAGTGGTTAAGAATGTCTATGAAGTGACGGGAATCCTTCACGAAAGACGACGTGTTTCCCACAAGCGGCTGCAGCACCGACGCAACATGCTTTGCCAGATCATAAGTAGGTGAGGCGATTTGACTTACAATTGGTCGCAAAGGCACGTTCGGTTTGTGTACTTTCGGTAACCCGTACAATTTCGGCGGTTGCACTGTTTTAGGCTTGTACAAGCGGTTAAAGACGTCTTCCTGAAATAACACCTCATGGTCACTGATGACAGCCCTAATCCGACGCGTAACTCTGGCAGTGGGATCATATGAGACAGACTTATAGACGCTAGTGTCACTCAATAAAACCCGAATCTTAGCGTCATAGTCGATTGAGTCCATGACCACAGTGGCGTTCCCTTTTTACACTACCGAAGAGCAATGTTACTGCAGATGAGCGATCAGCCCTGAGGAACTTGAAAGCGAATGAGAATATACTGGTTCTGAAGGCTGACAAAGGGAACGCCACTGTGGTCATGGACTCAATCGACTATGACGCTAAGATTCGGGTTTTATTGAGTGACACTAGCGTCTATAAGTCTGTCTCATATGATCCCACTGCCAGAGTTACGCGTCGGATTAGGGCTGTCATCAGGGACCATGAGGTGTTATTTCAGGAAGACGTCTTTAACCGCTTGTACAAGCCTAAAACAGTGCAACCGCCGAAATTGTACGGGTTACCGAAAGTACACAAACCGAACGTGCCTTTGCGACCAATTGTAAGTCAAATCGCCTCACCTACTTATGATCTGGCAAAGCATGTTGCGTCGGTGCTGCAGCCGCTTGTGGGAAACACGTCGTCTTTCGTGAAGGATTCCCGTCACTTCATAGACATTCTTAAGGACATAACGTTGGAACCAGGAGACTTAATGGTGAGTTTCGATGTTGAGTCACTTTTCACCAATGTCCCGGTTAAAGAGTGTCTAGAAGTAGTTCGAAAGAGGCTAGCTGACAATGGGATAGTGAGTTCTGTCATGGTTTTGCTCCGGAATTGTTTAGAAGGAAGCTACTTTTTATATCGAGGGGGGCATTATCTCCAGATCGACGGAGTTGCTATGGGTAGCCCTGTGGCACCGGTTTTAGCAAATATCTGGATGGAGCATTTCGAGGCCAGCATAGATCTGCAACCATGGGCAGTGAAATTATGGAAGCGATATGTCAATGATGTCTTCTGCGTTATGAGAGGTGGCAAGCATGAAGTTGAGCAATTACTCCAGTATCTCAATTCCATTCATACTAAAGTCAGATTCACATATGAATTGGAATCGGAGCGCAGTTTGCCTTTTCTGGACGTAAAGGTGATAGGTCGAGATGATGGTTCTTTGGCGCACACTGTCTATAGGAAGCCCACACACACAGACAGGTATTTGAACGCTCTGTCTCACCACCACCCCCGGCAGCTTCAGTCTGTGGTTAATTCTCTGAAGAACAGAGCACATGACCTTTGTGACCCTGAATTTCTAGAAATTGAGATGTCGCACGTTCAGAAGGTTCTGAAGAGAAATGGCTACATAATGAACAGACGGCAACCCAGACGAACACCGAGGAAGAAACATCCAGATGTTGCAAGGCGACCGGCATTTTTGCCTTATGTCAGGGATGTAACGGACAAAATAGGTACGCTTTTGAATAAGTATTCCATACCAACCGTTTACATGCCGTTATCAAAGGTGGCAGGGCATCTAAGGTCGCCTAAAGATGTTTTACCTTACCACACACCGGGCGTTTATAAAATCGATTGTAGCTGTGGTAGTTCCTATATTGGGGAAACCAAACGCACCATAGCGGAAAGGGTCAAGGAACATATCACGGCTATTAAAAAGCGTCAAACGAATAAGTCTGCTGTGGCCGAGCATTTGTTGGAGTCCGGACCTAACCACTGGATTGAGCTCCATAACCCGAAAGTCCTCTCAACCGAGCGTATACATCATAGCCGAAAAGTACGTGAAGCTATTGAAATTAAGAAACATCGGAATTTTAATCAAAATGAGGGGCAAGGAATCTCGTCCGTGTGGAATCTCGTCCGTGTGGAATCCCGTGATTTACAAATGTAAGCGTGGTGAAACATCAGTTTTAAAGCCATTGGATGTTGTGAGTGTTGTGTGTAGGCCTAGTGACAACCCTAGCCTAGAAGTGAATAATCAAGATCAAGTGCGGGTAGTTCGAAAAACCCGCGCAGCTCGAAGGTGTTGATACATTCTCTCGCCAGTCTGCCTGCGACCACGGGTGTAACGTCATGCCCGAAACGTCAGGATATAATTAAACGTAAGTTTACGCGATTAAGACCCGTTTGTCTCTAAAATATGAGTGATAATCGTGAAAGTTTAAATCAATATAACCTGACGTTACTTGCGCAAATACCGAAATCGGCTTGTTCGTGAGGCTGGATGTCGTCGAGCCTAAGTATCTACGTGTAATGATACTACGTGTAGTGATGACTGATGACACTCGATAGGCTGATATTTTATTTCCTGTATATGAGCATTATGTAAGTAAATACATAAAGCAAATACGAAGCTTAGTATTTAGTAATTAACCCATAAGAAATAAGTCTGTTATTCAGTCAAGGCCACGCCGATTTCACGCCGACCATTAGTCGGCGGCGGCGGCGTGAGGAAAAAGGTCGGCGGCGGCGTGACGCCGGCGCGGCGCACACGTCTAGTATTATCTTGGTATGCAGTTGGGTTCCGTGTCATAAGATAGGCCTGATGATGAAATTGGACGAAGTTCGAGGGAACTCGGAGTAGGTTTGAGACAATGATATCCTACGATGACTTTATAGGATGAGCAGTTAGGTCAAATACCACAAGATAGGCCTGATGATGAACTTGGTGGAAATGCGAGGGAACTCGGAGAGGTCTTGAGATAGTTGTACGTTGTATTGGCTTTTTAGTATCCTCTTGGTGAGCAGTTAGGTCCAGTACCACAAGATGGACTTGATGATGAATTGGCTTGAGCTTGGCTTGGCTTCAGATAATAATATGCTATGTTGGCTTTTTAGGATTAGCAGTTAGGTCAAATACCACAAGATAGGCCTGATTTATTTATTTATTTATTTATTTATTAAAACAAAAGTTTACATGACATTACAGTAGAACACCAATGCGTCATGAAACTAAAAATATAACTACAATACAAATACAAAATAGAATATAGAAATAAAAAAACACATTAATTAGATTTAGGCGACACAACTGCGTGGCTCCGTTGCGTCGTCTGAGCCGGCGTCGTAGGGTTCGGCAGGTTGCCCCGAAACCGCCGAAACACGACGCCCTTCGGCCAGAACTCCGGACTCGCGATAGTGTCTTGGAGCGGCCGCGGCACGCGCACCACAAACGAGCTGAAGTGCACGTAGTGGCGCGACCGCAGCTGCTGCACCCTCAGCGAGAGGCCAGTCTTCCGGTGGACGTACTCCGCCACGTCATCAGCCACGGCGGAGTAATGCAGGCGTGATACGTAGAGCGCCTTACACGGAGTTGCGACCCGAAGACCAGAATTAACTGGTTCGGCGATGCCACCCAAAGTCTTGCGAGGCGCCCTGCGCACCTTGCTCTTCCTTTGAACCAGTGTAAATCCCTCCTTATCTACACTGGTGCGGGAGGACATTTCCCTACTGGGAGCCCGTAATTCACCCGCCTTAGAGGACGAGTTGACTCGGTCAGCTGCGACTTGCTGCCCGGTGACGACATCGGCGTAGGCACGCTGACGTAGCTTCGAAACAGGGGGCGGCCGGGCGCGCGGGGGCGGCGCGGACGGCGGAGCGGCGCGCGCGACACTTGTGGCGGTGTCAGCAACACGTAAACGAGACCCGACGCACGAGCCGGGTCGGACTTCGGTCTTGAAACTTGACGCCGCTGACCGAGTATTAGGAGCGCTATTCCGCAAATTGATGACTTCGTCGCGTAGCTCGGCAATAGTTAATTGGGCCGCGTCAAATTTCAAAATTACTTCCGCAAGACTTGTCTTCAGGGCCACGATATCCTTCAACAAGCTGCGAACGTCTACGTCCTCCGGAGAGACAGACGGCAGGCTAGCTCCCATCTTCACAAACTCCGGAAGTCGGTCCTCGTAATCCCTTAGGATCTTTTTTATATCCCCAAGGGTCTTTTCACCGGTTTCATCCCCTCTCCGGTGGGGAACATACGTGCCGGCAATTCCTAAGTATTGGCACAGCACCTGCTTCGCTGCACAGAAGTCATCGACTGTGAAAGTCGATGCCCAGGAACTTAACTGCACAGCTGTCTCCAGGTCCATAGCTCCATCACGCATCAACTTTTGTTTTTCTTGCAGATAGGCCAGAAAGTCGTTCACAATGGGCTCACGTTGCTCGCTCATTGTGAAAAATCGATAGCAGCGGCCGGGCCGCGCTAATTCGCAATTAATAAATTAATTACTCATCAATGCGTCCGCGTCGCTTCGCGCATTGACAACGAATCTGATGATGAACTTCGAATAAGTGCGAGGGAACTCGGAGTTGGTTTGAGATAATGATATGTTCTGTTGGCTTTTTAGGATCCTCTTGGTGAGCATGTGTCAAATATCACAAAATAGGCCTGATGATGAATTTGGAGTAAGTGCGAGGGAACTTGGAGTTGGTTAAGGATAATGATATGTTGTGTTGGCTTTTGAGGATTAGCATTTGGGTCAAATACCACAAGATGGGTCTGGTGATGAACTTGAAGGAAGTTCGAGGGAACTCGGAGTTGGTTTCAGATAATGATATGCTATGTTGGCTTTTTAGGATTAGCAGTTGGGTCAAATACCACAAGATAGGCCTGATGATGAAGTTGGAGGAAGTGCGAGGGAACTCGAAGCTGGTTAAAATCATCATCAATATTATCGAAGCAGATGTTAAAACTAACATGAAAATGTTTATCACAATATGTAACTATTATGTAGATGACACGTGTAACAATGATAAAATGGTGTTAAAAAAGTGATATTTCTTGGACGTGAGAAAAACAATAGTTTCCTTGGGTTGCGTTGTTCTGTTCCGTTAGAGTTGGAGATGTGCTATAATTACTTATTCTGTGGTGAAAGTGAGTCTGTTATTTATATACTAACTTAGAAATTAGTAAATGTGTATTGTACAGGTTAAAGTATATATTCATTTGTTACTTAAGTACCAACTAGTTAATCTGCCATATCTGAGGCAGCCCTGTTGCGTGATTGTGCGAGTTGCGCGTATACAAACATACCCGTACGCACACATAGGCACAGACAAATGTCAGTTTTAGTTTTTGTATGCCGTATCCACCCTGTGACATAATTGTATAATTTGGCATGTAATTCAGGATAATATTTTTCCACAGCTCCATTTCGTCACAGGTTTTTTTTCTTCGTGGCATTTTTAAATCACTCGGCAATAATTATTTTGTGAAAAGAGTTATCGGTATGGTTAAATTAATCGACATCCTTTCCAACAAGCGACAATACCAAATAGCAAAATTGGCTAAGCAGGTATACCCACTAAAGTTAAGTATGGAGGGTAGGTATTAGAAATGAGAAATAAATAATGTTGATAAATTTAAACCTTATCCCCTGATCTGTGTAGGCGTCCTGAAAGGACGTCTGTCACCAATGTAATTGAAATTTGAATTTTATTTTCAAGGTTTATTTTCCAGTAATAGGTACTTTTTTGACAGACCACATATACATATGACCACATATATATATGTGTATATATATGTATATATACATGGGTTACTTTTTCACCAGTACAAAAAATCAACATACGTAATAGTAGTCCAAGTTACAGAATACTAGCATTTTTTGTTAGTAGGTACAAAAAAACTGAAATACCAATGTTTTAACTTATCCGCAAACCTAACAGGAAATTTGGACGCATTGCGCATTATCAATGTGCATAACTAGCAAAACACACGAACTGGCAACTATTTATTTAAAACGTCATCGCACGCGGCATGGCGGGTTGGAAAAGCGGCGGCGGTAATGTGCATCGGGTATCAACTTATCATTATGACTTGGCAAAAATATCTTACTAGATCCCAAATCCTCCGTCTTACTTGCACGGGCTTAGGACCGTCAAAATAAAGAATTTTTCTGTGTGTTAAATTTGTCGAATGTTTTAAATTATGTCGGGGAAACGTGATAAAATTACAAAGTAGCACAGAAACTTTCTTTATTGAGGCGTATTTCAAAATTTTAAATCAACTTTATCTACACAAATATCGTTAAGTGCTCTAAAATGCGTCCAGAAACAATAGACAATTACCAGCATTACCCACCATCAGAACTTGGCACATACATAAAGTTAACATTATATACGATTTTTCCGGAGGTTATGAGTTTTAAATTTGGAACAGCTGTCAGATTCAAGTGGGGTGCCTATTCTGGTATCTATAAATATTCAGCCAGTCATCAACACAATAAGTTAATTCAGTATATTTTTTAGTAACAATCGGACGATATTTTCATATCGAGTGACAAGAATAGGGACATCATTCGGTAGTCTATGATTAAAAAAAAATACAGAAATTCAAATCGGTGCCATTCCTGCCTTTTGTTTATTGCCTTACAAGTGAAAAATTGTGAAAAGTTGTAAATACTTTGTGATAATATTGATAATTATTTGATAATGAGTGGCAGTGACTTGGATAACGATATGAGCACTCCGCTGGACATACTCAATGCAGCTATGACAGCAACTAACAACCTGTTGCCGCAAAAGTCGAGAGCCAAGTATGAGAAGGCTCTGTTTCTGAACGCATCTTAGAGCACTTATGATATGTGTGTAGATAAAGTAGTGTATGCAACTATACGTAATCAGGCATTACGTACAGTTGCATAAACTACTATTATGTACAATGATTGGAATCAAAAAAACATACCTAATTAATGGAGTCCATTTCTCATGCTTATTAATTAATTTACATGAATGTTTCCTTCGATATTTCCCATCACAAGTTTTCACTTTTAAGTTCATCAAAATGCTCTTATTATTGGACTTGGGCCTCTTCAACGTATACTCGCCGTTTCACCTCACCCCACAAAAAAAGTCACACGGGGTCAAATCTGTTGACCTGGCTGGTCATAACACTGGCATTTTCCAGGCGGGGCACACTTTGTTCAGCGTTAGAGTTTACTCTATACATAAAGCATTTTATCACGCTCACATGATGCTCCAGTACATCATGAATCAAGCGCCGAGCGCCTACTTTACGTATCGAGTAAACGCTAACTTAATCGTTACTTGCCAAATCATGACACTTGCCTTTTTCTTTGGCTTGTTAATCTCACAACCATACTTATATTTATACAATCATATTTTTTCAGTTGAATATTGAAATACAGTTGAAGATTGGGAAGATACTTCAGCGGAAAGAACCTAATGAAAATGTAACGGAACACGTTTCAAGAAAATGGTATTGAACTTGGTGACAAGAAACATTCATATATTTGTAATTAAGTATAATGTTTATATACTATTTAATTTTCGACATTATTATGAGCTGTGTTTTGCCGAATAAATATTGTTACTGAATACAAGTGATGAAAGTGAGCATTTTCTACATGAGTGTCGGTGATCGAAACCGACAAGAGTTAAAGAGGTCTACATTTCAACACCAACATCAAACTATGTTATGCGAATGCATTATGCGAGAAAATATCTGCATACAGTACCAACCAGACTGTGCAGAAAAATAGGGGAGAGTGGGGTACAGTGAATAAAGGTGCACTGTGAATATTTTGCATTAGCTTTATTTATCGCTTTAATAATCCGGTATTCTTTTTTCACGAATTTGCTCATCTGTGTGATACTAATATTGGAGTAACTAAATAACGGAAGATACTTTCAATTATACCTGAAAAGTCTTGTTCTTGGTTTTTTTACCTCAAACTAGGAACTGTTCTGTGATTTTTGATTGAAGAGGTAACTTTAGTTCACTTTTTTATAATGAAAATGATTTTAACCACTTGAACGTCCACCCCGCGCGACC